>KN887158.1:24911-35550 GCA_000934455.1 Apostichopus parvimensis
AACTCCAATAGCTACTTGCTTTTTGGGTATCCATTTATAATTTTGAAACAAGTTATCTAGTTGCAATTTATTTAACTGACAAAGCAAACTGACTTCGCCTGTGATAAGGCATTGAAATGATCCACTTTCGACACAAAAACAAACAGCCAGAAATTGACAGAAGAAACTGGCAATTTGTCACCCGAGATCATTGTTTTTTTTAGGTAGTAATGTACTGCCATTCTATCAGTTAAAACACTTTCAGACACTTGATAGCAAAACTTAGGGGCCATGTTTGATCTTCAAACATCTGTTGCAACATTTTAAAGCAGCATTTTGCGTCCTTTTCTATGATTTTTCTCAACCTCACTGACTCCACTATGCCGTAACGACATACATAACTAGCAATTTTACTTCAAATGGTGGCATAAAAGTCGAAAAATTTGCAACTTTCAACTTTTTTTTTCTCCAAGATATTTTCCGTTGGGATCCCAATAAACCTCGCCCATAATATGAATATTTAAACGCTACTAACGTCATTGACCGATACGTAATATAACACCATGCTTGATTCGTGAACAGTCTATATGGCAGTTGTACCAGGGAGTTGCATAACAACTCCCTGGTTGTACCAACGCAAAGTCTTGAATCTATTTTTAGCAACGGCTCATAACTAAACCTGCATCTCTGATTGGTTGAATTCAAACTAGTGGGTTTGGCGGAACTGTATGCGATTAATTTTGTATGTGGAATTTGTCGTGGACACTCTTCTCATTATCTGCAAATATCCTTAATTACTCGCCAATTAACGCTGTTGGCATGGAAAAACTTGGCTAATATCTTAGTTTGCTGTTTTGTGATTGATATATGTAAAAAACTCGATGGACATGTCAAAAAAGTAGAAAACGGCGACCAAACGCAAAATGCTGCTTTAATACTCAAATGGATGTTACTTTTCTGTGTACCAGAGATCAGAGCATAGATTGCCATTGCAGAAGACATCAGCAGCATCGAAAACGCAACAAGTTTCTGGAAAGGGTCATTTATGCTTCTCTTAAGGTCATAACTGCATGGCAAGGTTGTCCCTATGAGTTGGACAATTTCCATCCAGCAAACTTGAATCCTGAGGTGCCCCAAAATTTGATTTAGTGCTCTAGTAGATGCGCAGTGACAAGAGGGCAACTCCTTGTGACCGGCTCTAGCCAAATCCCATCCAAGGAAAAGAAGCAAAAAAAAAAGTTGGCCTGGTGAGATCCAGTGGTTGACAGGTCAGCAGGGTCAGGAGAGGAATGCAGTCAGGGACACATAGGGGTATAGGTGGGTGCCAGGGCTGGTATACTACTCAGCACACATCTTGGCGGATTATCCAATCTGGTTACCATTTGATTGAAAACAGAGTGCGCTAATGGGAAAAATCACCCTTGGCAATGAAAAATGGGCTCTATACTGACAGATTAATGGCAAATGCCAAACAAGAAGTAGTAGAAGTAGTAGTAGTAAGGGTTACTAAAGGTTACAGATAGTATTGCACATGTACAGAAGAAGGATGGTATGTCAAGAAATAGCTCATAAATTGGCTGACATTTATCCAAGTTGAAAGAAGAAGCATACTAGGGGAACCAGCATAATAGGGGAAACCTGGACAGATGTCACAAGCAATGTACTTTATTTCTACTTGTTTGTTTTATTGCTTACAATTCATTGAAACAGGTACATATAGGAGGAGTGAGTAGTTGTCATGATTAAACTTGGGGAGAGGGCAGGATAGCAATGCTTGAATGTATTAGTGAGAATAGTGCCACATATTCAGCGAACTTTGTTGATTTTTGGTACGAGAAAGTCACTTTTATACCGAGGTATCATCATTAAATCACCTTGTAACCTTCCATGTAACAAATGTTTGTATCTGTATGTTAAAAGATTTACATTTAAAACATTGATTAAAAAATGCCATATGCCTACAGGTAGTCCCATGATCTCCAACAAACTCCCCCCTGACCCCCACACCCCCCCCACCTTTTTGTCAACAACCAGATAAAACAGTTATGTGCAACCGACAAGACACTCCTGATAACAAAAGATTCAAATACACTGCCTGCTACTAAGATGCTATTACTATAATACTTAATCCAATCAGCTTGGTCGGAATGACAAACTGATCAGTATATGAGTCTACTTCCCTCGCTCTTTACAGACGTCAGGCGTTTATCACGTGTAAAATTTATATGCTCATGAACAGTGTTGATCTGATGTGTCCTGTCAATGACATGTAATGGGTTTGTGTAATTATACCTGTACCACCAATAACGAGGCTTAAGCACGGATGACAACACTTCAACATCGTCATCAACCATATAAAGTCGTATCTGGCATATATTGCTGCTAGTCAACCGGCATGGGCATATGTGCTATCTGGGTTTACATGATTATTCTACTACATGCATGTCCTGTGTAAAACTGAAATGGTTTCCAATATATTCCACGGTACAATCTCTGCTGCATTATCATGAGTTTGCATCTCTATCTTTCTGTGGGGACAGGGGTTGGAGGAGGGGAGTGGCAGAGCTCCCAACTGACCCGCGTTTCGCGGGTTGGACCCGCATTCTAGCACCCAAACCCGCTTACCCGCGCAAGCGTCCGAAAAACCTGCATTGTAATTGTCAAGTATACATAAAAAAATTGCATAAAATTTTGACTTAGCAACCATCATTTCTTTAGCATTTAGCATAATAGAGTATAAAACCTCCTTTACAGCATCATTTGAACCTCAAATTAGCCTATATTTCTTTTCATTGGGGTGAGCAGCGAACATTTTCATGCCATGGGAAAGAATGAATTATCACCTACTATTCAATTTATTGATGTTACACACAAAAAAATGCATATTTCTCAGAAAATACACGGTGACAAAAGCCTTTCTAAGTGCCACCATTTTACATGTAGGCACCACCAGGATTCCAAAAAAAATTCAAAGGGGAGGGGGACACCCCCTCCACTTATACCCCTCCCCCAGGACGGTGATTCGTGGCATGGACCCCGCATTTGCCTTCTCAAGAGTTGGGAGCTATGGAGTGGTGTGTACCTGAGCTGTGAGCAGTGCTGACCACAACTCATTACTACAGAGAGAGAATGTCCACCAAGAAATACTACAACATTAATGAGTAACCAGAACTCGATGTTTCCATGATTTATAGGAGTATCGTCAAAGACAGGATAGATATAAAATGTTTGCATTGGAAGGCCTCATTTTAAATCACCTTCATCACATATAACCACCATGCCAGTGTTCAGCGGGGTGGAGGCGGTGGAGGGGGGGAAGAATGTTTGTGAGGAGGGAAGGGGTCTAAGGCTGGAAAAGGGAGGAGCAGGGTTGTGAGGCAAGTTGAGAGGGAGGAGGGAATTGGAGAGGGTGGAGAGTTCGATCTACTTCATCATTAGTATGATCCCTAAAGAAAAATTGGCTGATCATGACTAGGATTTGATGCAGGATAGGAGGGGGGGGGGGTGGTGATGGAGCGGGAATGTGGCGGGTTAGGAAAGGTTCTCAAGGGTGGAGGGAATCAGTGGCGGAGCGTCCATGCAGTCAGGGGGGGCGGATTCCCCCTGACAGACTCAAATGGACTGCTGGCGCCCTTTTCAGCTTTTTACCACTTTTACTTATTTGCGATTATTTACTTTTTTATTGCGCTCTCATCTACCTATTGACATTTGTCACATTTTGTTGGCGATGACACCTATTTATTCTTCGTTTATCTGTAAATTAGCAAGGCCAGGAAAGGCTCATTTCCGGCGATCTAGGAAGTATCTTTACTCAAAAATTTTCTGTACGCTCCGCGCCAACCTGTGGTGGCGCTCCGCTTAGATAGTGTCGAAAGCGCCCCTACAGACCATTCTCGCCCCCCTTGACCAATACCCCTAGCTCCGCCACTGAAGGGAATGGAGAATAATACTTTCTACTTGACAAATTATGCATGATCCCTACAAAGTATGGAATATGCATGGAATATGGGTATACTAGGATTTCAGAATTGATCTTGGTATGAATGAAAACATTCCAAATATTCCAAGTGCTCTTTTTTTTTATCGGTTACCAGAGGCATACATATTAAACAGCAGGTACGTGCCTCGATTTTTGCACCAATTGTAACATGGAAGTACGGGAAACAATTAGCGAACAACAGAACAGACTAAGCAAAGAACTGTAGTGTTTATGAATGGAACACCCGTTGTACAAGGTGCAATTTCCTTCCTTTTTGACCTACTTGAGTATTTCATTACTAACACACCACAGCAGCTTTACCAGTGATATCCCATGTACTACAACTAGCTTTTCATATTATCCCCTCCATTGAATCCATATTGACTACAAGTGTTGTGTGTGATATATCTCACCTATAAACACATGGAGGTATAGTAGATTGAATGAATGCATATATAAATGCCCTCCATGTAAAACTGCTCGAAAATTGGAACTTAACTAAATTTTGTCAAAATGAATGCCGACTTCTTGCAATATATCCTGATAATCTTATCTGGATGAAAAGTGATATATAGGATGGGGGAGGGGATTGAATCTGGGTTTCTTGGTGGTGGTTGTGAGAGAGGAGGGGAGGGGAGGGGAAGGGAAGGGAGGAGGGCGAGAGGTAGGGAAGCAGGTTTGGTAATTAGTATGACTTGCAGAAGAATTACAACCGATGCCAGATGCAAAATGCAGCACTTTACGATGAAGTTCGTCTGAGCGGCGTAGGTGACTTTGCCTCTGTTACGAAGAGGATCGACAGGAAATAAATCCCACAACGAGACTGGCTAACATTTGGATATGGCATTCCGTGTACCTCCCCCCCCCCCATTCAGAAAAACAGAGAAATACATGACACTGACAATATTTCAAAATCAACACATAAAAACAACCACTTAGAAGAAAAATGTGAGCATGCATATTTATCTTCTGTTGAGTGGACTTTATCATATAATATTACACCTTGCTCAAATACTTGAGGGTCTTTGTGATTCTCAAAGTTTGATATCTTTGAAGAGACAAAAGCAATACAGACCCAAACTACAATTATTACAGTGTGTCCATATGCGTTTCCATGAAATTCCTTCGCTGGGTCGTTCTGTAAATATTCCTTAGCAAGACATTATACGGTCCAAGACTGTCAATGTACCTTTTTCCTCCCATTTAATTTTTTTGTTCAACAATGCTCGAATCGATGCCACAACCTAAAGTACTGTGTGTCTCCCATCCGGGACAAACATTTTGGGTATCCTGCTAGTATTATTGAGTGGGCATGAAGTGTGGGGAGCAGAAAAGTGCAAAGAGTATGTGCATCTGCATATATTTCAGAAAATAATCTTACATCAGATATATCTAATATACCAATGGAACAGTATTATAAATCTTTCACAGCTATCCTACCCTTCCCCCCCCCCCCCTTCCAGGAGGTGTGAGCAACCTATGAGACAAGTGAAATTGTGATCCATCTTGCTAAAAGATTGGCCCCTTCAGAATTTGGCAAGTAATGACACATTTTATAGTTATATCATATCTCATAAACTTAATAATGACTATGAACTGAATGCATGCAGTGTGCAAGTATAGAGTTACCTCAAATTATAGTTTACCCAACATTTGTGCTCTTAACCTTTCCTTTCCTAAGAGCCTCCTGAAAACAGTTTAATTTTTTTTTTAAATCATCCAGGTTTGGTAATGACAGGTCAAAGATCATCAGTCCCATGTTGCCTTCCAATTCTCTCCCTCCACTTTCTCCTAGCCCTCTCTAGCCTCTCTCACTTCCCTAGCCCCTGTTAGCCATATAGTCCCATCCCACTCTCCCCTAGCCCCAGCTCTCTCCACCTCCCCTTCTCCTCCATGTATCCCCTGACCTGAAATTCAACCACCAGTAGGAATCTGATAGAATTGTGGGTTCTGAGGCTGGGATAGGGTGGGGGAGGGGAAGGGGAAAGAGAGTAGGTTAATACAGGCATTTATCAATGCATGTAAAAATGTGAAAGCTGAGAAGATTCTCTTAATAGAGCACTAATTTTTGTGCTATAAGTTTTATGTATTATTGAAGCAATCCTTCTTTCTAGTTCTTTTGTATTTCAACTAAAGCAGTTACCCTGTTTTCTAATCTAGGGACCCACAATTGTAGCTAAAAGCCTTGTAATTGTTGTTTCAAGTATTAGTAATTGTTTCTCAAAGTTGTAAGAGTTTCTTGTTTAGGGAGCAGTAGCACATTCCAAAGTTAATGACCCACCCCCCAGAGATCACCCTCTTTGACAAAAGGGGCCAAAGTTTGTAACCCTTTGACAGATGTGGGCATCCCATATAGTAGCAAAGTGATTTGTAGCATCCAAATGTGCACTGCTTGTATTAATATATATGTGTGTGTTTGTGTTTGTGCCTGTTGTGTGTAAAGGTTACACTACGAAAACATATTAAATCGCTATATATACTTTAACCTATGACTTACTATATCAGCTTATATATAGAACAGAACTGTCTGATGGGACGTGTGGGGGACGTGGGAGACGTGATGGGACGTGTGTGTGTGGGGGGAGGGGGTGAGGGGGACATGTTGATTTCTTTTCCTTGGAAGCCATATAACCACAACAATACTGGGTACATGACAATAACAAAGCTATATTATTCACTATTATATTCAGTTGTCTTGGAAGTTGTTGGGTACCATTGCAAGAATTGCAACTATTTCTTTGAAGTTTTCCTAACCCCTGAGTAGTTGAGAGGAGAATGAAACATCTGTAGATAAGTATAGGCCTACCTCAGGCTCTGTGTGCTCAATAGTTAGTGGACATTTCTGATGGTGGGATACAGCTTGAATATTACAAAATGTATTTGTACCATCAAATGTGCTGGAAAAGCAAGGTAGCTACTTAAAAAATATGAAGTGCAACATAGTTCACCAAAAACTATCAAAGCTAATTTTACACTACTCTGACATGCATATATCCTCAATGCAAATATCGTAAAATTACCATCTTGTTTATTTACTAATATGGCAAGATGTCTGGGTGAAGAACTATTTTAAATGAAACAGAATCATAAGTACTAGCTTATCAATATACATTTATTCAAATCTAGCTTATCAATATGCACGTTTCCAATCTAGTTCATCAATATGCATTTATTCAAATCTTGTTAATCAATATGCATTTATTCAAATCTAAGCGTGTATCTTAGTGCAATGGTATTCAAACTTTCTTGCTTGGTGAGCCCAATCTTCACCTTCATCATCTCAAGCTATACCTCCAGTGGTGGATGTCATTGCCTGAGGAAGGGGTGAACACACGTTCCTTTGCGAAACTTCTATATGATTAAGGGTGCTTATTGGTGAAAAAGGTACTTGTTATATTTTGCACCTTTTCTAAGTCATTTATGTTCAAGATTTTTCTCCTCTTTTTTTTCCCCTACAAATATTGGTCTGGATTTTTGGTGACCCCCCCCCCCCCCCCCCATTTTGAATACCAGGGTCTAGTGTAACCATTCGGAATAGTACATCTGGCAATCTACAAAGGTTCAAAAATGGGACCAAATGCCAAGAAAGCTACCTTCAATTACATGTGTGTTAAGCTAGATTGGAGTGCATATGTAAAGAGGAGACAGGTAAGCTAAAGAGAAAAGTATATGATTGTATACATGTGGATATGATTGGATGATTAAAAGATTGAAGTGATTGATTGAAAAATATGGTGGGCGTGTGCAGAGAGGATTGAATAAAATGTAAAACAGCAGAATTATTTATGCCATGACAACCAGCCTTAAATCTGCTATTACAAGTAATATTGGTCACAAAGAAACTAACTTATCAATCAGGATTTCATATCTCCATCCCATAAAAAAAATCTTTCAGTATCATTGATATCAAGATGCTCTCTATCCATAATATCGCTCTTTCTTTGTAAACATCTTGAGGATGGAAAATATGTGAGAATTTCATTATATCAAAACCTTTGGAGGTCAAAAGCTGATAAAAGTTTGAAAATCTGGTCCAGAGATGTTAATTACAATAAATGACATTTGACATAATTAAAAAATTAAGCAACATGTGCCCGTTCGTCAAGGTCGGCACTCCATGCAACAATTTCCTATCCCGGTCAACGACCAGACCCAGTACTGTGTGTTGAAAAATGGATATTAGTCTTTTTTTCTTTCTTTTTTGAATCTTCAAATCTGACAATTTTTTCTTCTTTAATGATTTTCAAATTAAACTTGAGTGTATATTCATGCTCATAAACATCATTTTTTATGGAATATTAGAAACGAACATTACTGAAAAATTTAAAATTATAAATGAGAAAACCATACTGATATTATTAACCATGACACTGCACCCCTGTGTAGTATCAATGATAATTGCTGTGTTCTGCACCGTTAAATATTATGTTACCCTGTAAAGCTTCCATTTCGAATTCCATCCACTGATTAGTGGGATGGACCCATACAGGTAACAAACAATGTGATAAAACTCAACAATAAAATTCCTAAATTTAGATCATAAAAAGGATTCTGTAATTCAAGCAATAAAGGTTTAAACATAGAATCAGAGAGATCCCAAACGCCTTTTGGTGTATGTGTGTATGTATGGGGGGGGGGAGATAGGGGGGTGGGATTTGATGTCTGCCAGGTACCAATTGGCATATTATGTCACATAATCCCGATAAGGGGATGATGTCACATAATCCCCATTAGGGGGTAATAACTAGATGCCATATAAGGAAGCTTCTGACATTAGGGGTAGGAATATGAGAAGAAAATGTTGTATTTTATAGCCCATTTTTCTTTCTTTCATTCCATATTTTGCCTGATTGATTGTCATTTTTCCTCAGAGAGGGTTCAATCCAAGGGAGATTTATTCCAAGTGATAATATGATCACAAAGTAAAATAGTACTTAATTCGCTCAAATTTATTATGCTCTGAAAGTTTTAAAGCTTACATGAGTTAGGCTTGAATATCCACGTGGAGTATACATCATCATTTATTTTAAAGTTATAAGTTATAAAGATTATCAGCGAATGGACAATGTTGCTAAAATGCAAAATATTATAAATATTAGTTATAAACGCCTTGGTTAACACTTTTAGCGATTCTACCATAGCTTCTGAATTATAGTTCTCGAAAATATATCTAAAGCGAAGTTTGACAAAAGTATACATATGTGTACTAAGGTTAATGTAAGTTACATAGCGGAGGTCTTGATCAATTGACCATTGAAGTACAGCCAATAACCAGTGTCCATTATTTGATATTCTAGCATATTTGGCAGGGGATAATTTAATATTCAGGTTTTGAGTAGCAGTTTTGATGGTTTCAAATTTTGTCTCTTTTAAATTACTTTACAAACTGGTTCCCCGTGTACAAAAACGACTATATGCAAATATGCAATTTGACCATTTTTTGGATAGAATTTTGCAATGCGATAGGTCTGGATATGTTATTCCCAGTTTGGGACTATATAATTATGATGTTTAACTTTTGAATGAGATGTTATGATGTAAAAATGATCTAAAACGCTTTTATAAATAATTATAAATATTATTAATATAACTATTTTCAGGACAGCATAGAACTGTCATCCAGCATAGAAAAATTGAGAAAAGCAAAAAAAAGGGAAAAACCCTTCCTGTTGCTTTAAATGGCACATGAGACAGTTCTATAGTGAATGCTTCAGGAAAGCTACACAACCTTTCTTTAGGGGGTAATAATAACTAGGGTGACTTTAAAATGAAATAAAACACCCTAAGCCCTGCAGGGACCTGGTATCTATAGAAAGCTGAAACATTTTTTCATTGGATGTGCCCTCATTGATATATACAGAATGTGTCACTAGGGATGCAATATGGGAAAAAGCTAGGCAAAGTTAAGTTATTAAAATGGATGGATGACCTTGTAAATGTCAGGTGAGGGAAGGAATGAAAACATACACTCTCAACGGCTGAGATGCTGTTTGAGAAGACAGTCAATTTAGTCTTGCCTAAAGTTATGATATGATGGCCGGGGGGGGGGGGGGGGGGGGGAGGGGGTGGGGTTGAGACAAGACCATGGTGGAAAAGAATTTAGTTATGTATATCTGTTTAGAAGTTTAGAGCAGAGTACGATGATTATTGAAATCTATTTTATTATCATTCACATCCCACCAAATTTATCAAGTCTTGTGTACAAGATACTAAAGTGTTACATGGATCCCGACCATTTTAAACTCCGAAGACGTATCCTTTTCACAAATGCAGTTATTCGTTACGTTTGGTAAACGTATCCTTTTGTGAACTGCATAAGTTACCGTGGAGACCGGTAATACTTCCATGATAATTACACTGACCAGCTGCTCTTTCTCTTTAATACATGGATGCTATTTAAAGCAGGGTTACAGCTAAAAACAATAAAAGTCCAGACTCTGCTATGTTGATAGCCTTGAAATTAAATCCTCTCTTTCTGTTTGCTTCATTTTGCTTTTAATATGCACTAATATTGTTTTATTACATCATTACATTATTACATCATTAGGTTATGAGGTATTACCATCCCGCCCAACCAGTGCAGTTAATTAATTTGACTAGCCAATTAAGGTTCATTCCTTCATTCCATAAGAATCATCCATTTTACTACTTGCATGTTATTTAAAACGCTCTGAGAGACAA
>KN887158.1:35600-50732 GCA_000934455.1 Apostichopus parvimensis
ATAATTATAAATATTATTAATATAACTATTTTCAGGACAGCATAGAACTGTCATCCAGCATAGAAAAATTGAGAAAAGCAAAAAAAAGGGAAAAACCCTTCCTGTTGCTTTAAATGGCACATGAGACAGTTCTATAGTGAAATGCTTAAGGAAAGCTACACAACCTTTCTTTAGGGGGTAATAATAACTAGGGTGACTTTAAAATGAAACAAAACACCCTAAGCCCTGCAGGGACCTGGTATCTATAGAAAGCTGAAACATTTTTTCATTGGATGTGCCCTCATTGATATATACAGAATGTGTCACTAGGGATGCAATATGGGAAAAAGCTAGGCAAAGTTAAGTTATTAAAATGGATGGATGACCTTGTAAATGTCAGGTGAGGGAAGGAATGAAAACACACACTCTCAGCGGCTGAGATGCTGTTTTGAGAAGACAGTCAATTCAGTCTTGCCTAAAGTTATGATATGATGGCCGGAGGAGGGGGGGGAGTGGGGGGTGTGGAGGGAAGGGGTGGGGGTGAGACACGACCATGGTGGAAAAAAATGTAGTAATGTATAACTGTTTAGAAGTAGAGTACAATATTATTTAAATCTATTTTATAATCATTCACATCCCACCAAATTTATCAAGTCTTGTGTACAAGATATTAAAGTGTTACATGGATCCCGACCATTTTATACTCCGAAAACGTATCCTTTTCACAAATGCAGTTATTCGTTACGTTTGGTAAACGTATCCTTTTGTGAACTGAATAAGTTACCGTGGAGACCGGTAATACTTCCATGATAATTACACTGACCTGCTCTTTCTCTTGAATACATAATAGTTTCTCTTGAATACATAATATTTAAGCAGGGTTTACAGCTAAAAACAATAAAAGTCCAGACTCTGCTATGTTAATAGCCTTGAAATTAAATCCTCTTTTTCTGTTTGCTTCATTTTGCTTTTAATATGCACTAATGTTGTTTTATTACATCATTACATTATTACATCAAGGTATTACGGCATGCATCCCCCCAACCAGTGCGGTTCATTAATTTGACTAGCCAATTAAGGTTCATTCCTTCATTCCATAAGAATCATCCATTTTACTACTTGCATGTTATTTAAAACGCTCTGAGAGACAAAACTTTCTGAATCGAGCAGAATAATCAAGTAGGCCTACACCAAAGCCAGTTCAACATTCACTGAAAGAACATCTTAAAGACTGCTATAGTTCAATCATTACATTTTTTTCTCTCAATTTTTGAATTTTTTGATTTGTCTAAATCGGTAGTTTTGGCAAAATTTAAGTCAGGAACCCTACACCGATTGTTCCTTTCCATGCAGCTGCTGAGCATGGAATGAGAGTTTTAATGTTGTACGCAAGATCACATGATTGGGTTCTGGCCTTAAACGTATTACTATCTCTAACCAAGCAATCAAATGTATGTGGTTAACAAGCAATATGCTACAACTTAACAAATTATTTAGCAAATTGTAAAACCAAAGAAATCAATTTCTTGTCCGATCAGTTTAATGTATATACTAATTTACTACTTTATGGGCAAACCCCAACATTTTCAACTTTGCTAGCTGAAAATTAGACAAACTGGCCTTTTCTTGAGTAACAACATGTTAATGATATATGTGGCAAATAATGTATCATAACGGACAAAATCATTTAGTGACCATTTCAAGCTATCGTTATATTCCTTTCCTTCCACACTGATCAACTCCCCCTACCCCCCCTCTCTTCCCCTCGTTCCTCAAATGTGGATGGGTCAGTGCTGAGCTTTATGATCTCCCAGAGGGAGAACAAAATCCTGATCCTTCAATCCTGATCCCTCCTTGTATTATCAAATGTGATCAAAGTTTCAGAAAGATACAACATCATTTGAACTAATACTGATCGTAAGAACAACAGAAACTTCCAATCCAACACTGTGAGACGCTGATGTACGCACACATAGAGACTTTATTAGAATATGTGTCTGTAAGTAATGTGCTCTGTAAGTTCACATTACACAAGACCTAGGTATCATGGTATATGTATGCCACCTCCTTCTTGATAGCCACTTATCTCTACTAGTGCAAAGCTTTACTTGCTATAGATGATTCCCCCTATCGTTGAAGTGGATCAGTCACAAATACAAAATTTTTAAGTGCTGTACGTAGTAGCGTTTTATAACAATTTTGAAAAAAAATTTGAAGGATGCATGCTCAGAAAATTGAGGGACCACAGTTTATCTGTCTACTAGTCTGTAAAGCTTGGCTTACAGTTTAATTGTGAAAAAGTGGAAGAGCTCACAGAGTGAGATTATCGTTGTGTGCCGTTCAGAATGTGTCACATTACTTTTACTGTTTCGAAAGATAATAATGAATCGACCTTCTCGGACGATATTGAAGGACGAAAAAATGAGCAATATGTGTATGAATTAGGGAGATTATGTTGAATTAACTGCCCTGAATGGCTGGTTATTTAATCCAGGTTCGGATGTAAATATAATATCCTCTTAAAGAGTAGATGATGAGGGAGAGGTAAAGTGAAAAGCAGGGACCATTGGTCTTCTAAAACATTAAGGAAAAACACAAACTTACAGTGAACAATATGGATCTGTTTTGAGTTAGTTTATTTTCTGATTCAGGTTCTGCTGTGTGGTTCACGTAAAAGCACTAAATGCTAGACGTGTTCAGTCTCTTGAGTCATTAATGTAATCATTCATAATAGGGTAATAATGTAATCATTAATAAAACTTTTGGCCTTCATTCTTCTATTGGGTTCTCACTTTGGGTCACAATCTAACCATACAATATCGCACACATAAACTAACTATATAATATCACACATAATCTAACCATATCAAATCGCACACATGATCTAA
This sequence comes from Apostichopus parvimensis, assembly GCA_000934455.1. Classification (NCBI taxonomy): domain Eukaryota; kingdom Metazoa; phylum Echinodermata; class Holothuroidea; order Aspidochirotida; family Stichopodidae; genus Apostichopus; species Apostichopus parvimensis. The sequence continues at coordinate 38,468 of KN887158.1, forward strand.
CCATACAATATCGGACACATAAACTAACTATATAATATCACACACATAATCTAACCATATAATATCGCACACATAATCTAACCATACATTATCACACACATAATCTAACCATACATTATCACACACATAAATCTAACCATCTAATATCGCACACATAAATCTAACCATCTAATATCGCACACATAATCTTAAACCATATCGTATCGCACACATCATCTAACCATATAGTATCGCACACATAATCTAACCATATAATATCGCATATTCGAGGACCATACACCCTTCCTTCTCTTCTCCTTCTACAGTCTACCCCCCCCTTCCCTTCCTCATCCCCTTCCTTCTCCTTCTCAGACTGCATCAAACTTCCAGCATCCCAGTTAAAATATACATTGAACAATTCTCTCCTGTTCTCTTCTACGTGACACATATTGGTGTCTCAAACAATAGCTTTTAATGACCAAATTGACTGGTTATGTAATATCTTCCAGTTTGATTTTGGAAGAGTTGCTTTGAGCTAAATGAAAAAGAAGGATAAGAAGAAAAAAACCTACAAAAAGTCAAAAAAGGAGACAGTGCCAAGCAGCTGCATGTGAATGATTTTACAAAAACAAGAAATGGAAATGAAAAACAAATAAAAAACCAGACCGAGCAAGTTACATGCTTCCTGCATTTATCAGGATCTCTGTACTGAAGGAAGTACGAACGCAATACAGCATTGATGTTACATCAGTCAGTCCATGAAGATAGGGGGGGACTGGACTATTTGGGTCATGATTCTCAGAGCCAAGTATGTTCAAACGATTGTTTCCTGCACTTTAACACCATACCACAGTTACCATTGTAACAATTACAAACACCTAGTAACATCTAGTAAGGAGTTTTCTTGTTGAGGAAAATTTGGAAATTGGTGTGCGTGCTCATACAAATTAACTGTGTGCTCATACAAATTAAATTTATGACTGAGACGTTTGCAAAATAGGGATCGGGTATGAATCCCAATTCCTTTAATACTATGTATGCATACATAGTATTAAAGGAATTGGGATTCATACCCAATACCTATTTTGCAAACATCTCAAGTCATAAATTTAACATCTTATTGAGTGTATTTGGAATGTTGTGGTATCATTATTGACATATTACATCTTTGTTCAGGGTCTCAGTATTGGTCATGTTGCTCTCAATATTAAAAGCTAAGTTAATCGTTTGGATCTTTCTTTGTTTTGGTCATTTTTACATAGTTTTCGAATTGGAAATCGGTTCGTCGGTAAATAAAGTGATAACATGAAAAAAATGCAATTAAAGGATTATCATAACATAATAATAATAATAATAATAATAATGTAAAATATATATTTTTACGTTTTCTTCGCATCATATCTTTACTTGTTGTTTTGATTGCGATTGACTTGTTTTGTTAAGCGCCTAGAGCTAAATAATGCGCTATATAAATACACTGTATTATTAATATTATTATTATTATTATCATCATCATCTAGCATAGTGATTCATGCAAAACTTGTTGTATGGTAGAGCATCACAAAACATATTAGTACTATGGCCACAATTTCAAGAAACATGTTGGATATGTATGCTACTTAGCATAATCATGACTCCCGATCGATCGATCGTATGCAAGAATTGGCAACTCATCATGTTTGTCACTCTATGGTAACTTTTATCAGATTAAATGTACAAGTACAAATCTTCCTGTTATAAGTATTGATCAAGACATAAAAATTCCTGCAGCAATTTCTGTATACATATAAACCACAGGCAGGTTGAATTTAATGTCACTTCAGCTCGAAACCACAATGTAGGTTACATTCTTGCTGTGAGGCAAAAGAGCAAAAATCTATTTCTATGAAACAGCGTGACCTAATAAACTGGTAAAGTGGTTAAGTATGTCGTCGTCACTAAGAAAATATCGAAGCAGAATAAATGTGTTCTGCACATGCAAATAATGTAAAGTAGCTGCTAAAGCCTATAAACTGTTCAACACAAATTTATATATCTGAGACAGCTAGGATTTGGTTGATGAGGTCACATGGGAGTAATAAAGGGAGTATTCCAGTAGCTGAAGTTCCTTGTTTAGTAAATATTCTTGGAAATGTTGTGGTCAAAACCCCACATCCTTGTTGCATTTGTTTGTATCTTTGGGATAAAACTATTTTGAAAATTTGTGCAACTGTGGTATAATTTTGTGAATGCATCTGGCAACAATAGCAGAGTTAATATGCAATCACAGTTGGATCAGAACACTTGTCTGTAAATGATGCAAACCTGTGTGCTTTATATTTCATCTCAATACATTAACAAGGCGTAACATGGAAAAGATGGACATGTCTGTCTATCCCAGAAATATCTTAAAGCAAAATGTATCCATGTATTAATGCATCGAGTAAAGCAGACAGCCAAGACTAGCTCTTCACCAATCATTGCATAGCAACCAGCCTTGGTTGACCATTTTGGCAGATTGTTGGTCATGTATGTGGTCTTTGGCTGTTAGGCTAGATAATGGTGTTTTCTGGAGCAGCTCCTTGGGGAAGATTGTCCTGCTTTGTTTGAGGATCCATAAATCACTCTTGGCCTTCATTCCAACCACAGGAATGTTACAGCCTTCGTAAGATTGACTTTATACTAACATTGGAACATTTGTCATACCCCCAAATTGTCTTCTTACTTTTACAGCTTAGAGATGTTCAAGTACCAATTAATCAATCATGATTTTCAGACCAACCCTGAGACATTTGACCTATGTCTGAATTATATACCTCTGTTGACCCTCCACCTAAGATAGCAAGGAATTCTTACATTTATTTATGACATAAATTATCCTACCAAACAAGAAGTAAAAGCTAACATCACTGTTGGAATAAATGTTCCCTATTTAATAGTTGCAACACAATTTGTTTTAACTCTTCAAATCTCTTTTAACTTTTGTTCATACTAGTAATATTAATTTTTAAAGTTTGACCAAACATGATGATGGCAGTCGATTGTCCACCTGTTCATAAAGTTTCAAACTTCTAGACTCTTAAATTATGACCTCTGACCTCTTTTAATAGCAAAAGTCTTCTTACATACAACAAAGGGGAATTTATCACATGCACATGAAAAAGTTGAACAAAGTGATCATATACTTCCTCTTGTATAGTTTCCACTTCCTGTTCTGACCACATGTGACCTTTGACCTCCCAATAAATCAATTGGCAGAGATCTAATGTATTTCACACATGTGCAACATAGAAAGCTGGAAGTCTTGCATATGTCAAAGAACTACATCCTCATACACACAGTACACACACGCACAACATACATATGCACCAGCATTAACACATCCACTTTGAACTCACCATACTTTCTGCATTTGTCAAGTTACCAAAAAGAAAATCAGGTTGATGCATTGAATCACATTTAATTACCTATCTACACTACAGTTATATCATAAATAGTTTGAAGGAATTTCTTGTAAATAGTATCAAATAGTGTCCTCTCCCATGTCCAGTAATCATTTATTTTACCTCAAGAGACAATCAAATAAGTCAATAAATCAATTAACCTATCAACTTATTTTGATGTACACCCCCTCCCCCTCCTTCAACACAACACAACCTTGTTTTTAGACCTTATTATCTACCTAGTTTATAACCTAAATATGCCTCAGATTATACCATTTTTACATCTAAAAGATCCCCTGACCCTCTCCCCTCCCAAAGGGACAGCCCCTCCCAAAGTGACAACCCCTTCAAAAAGTAATGTTCCCATTTATATAATAAAATATGATAAGAGGCACAAAAGGGGTCACATGACTTGTCCCCTGGATCCAACCTGAATCTCGAACAAAAAATTAAATATTAAAACAGTTCATCCTAACCCCTTCCCCTACCCCACCCCCTTATTTGCCCCTCCCCTGCCAACACACAAACACAACAGTCAAAAACAAACCAAAAATGTGATCTTCAAGGTGTTAAACCCTTTACATTCTTTTGTTTACATGTATTGATAATTTATCCATATTTTTCACTCTGTTATCAACCCACAAAAACGCTTTCATGTTGTTAGCATGGTTACAACATAGCAACAGAGGGGAATTCCCTACACAGATCAAATTTACAAGTCAGAAGTCATTTGATCCATCAGGATGTGGATATTTTTCATCCAGGGTCAACACCTTTCGGTGAGGACAGATTCTAACCACAATTTGGGGGTGGGTATGGTGTAATTAGCTATTAGCATTCCTGTATAAGCCACACATATTTTACAAAATACCAGCAAATATTCCAAGGACCCGATTTTCCTTTTTTTCATTTCTTGTGCTTTTTCTTTTTAAACCACAAACCACAAAATGATAACAAGAAAACATGGATGCACCATGGTTACACCACAGGTAATGACAGGGACCTGGAAGCCATGCCCACGTGCACAGCAGTGTTTATAGTCATTTTAACATTCCTTCGAGAGTGTCGAATCAAGCTATAAAGTCGAAATATGCTACGTGCATAATCAATATCATAATCAAATAAAAACTGTTATCAACTGTACGGAACTTTCTCACCGGCAGAATGATTACTTTTCATTTTGTTCCTGCTTTTAATTGTTTTACCATCACTAACCTGGTGTCTATCTAATCAAGCGCAAAAGACCATTAATACTGACAGGAAATTTGAGGAAACTATAAATACAACTCAGGACTCAGTTTCAGTGAAAGTTTCAAAAAAATTCAGAGAAGGATATCACTTATACAGATAGTCACTGTAAAATATAATCTGTATTGCTCATAATAGAGCAATACAAATTTGGAATGATCTATCAAAAAGTTGAAGTCTATTCCTTCAAAACCCACATTCACCAGACATTTGCAAAAGGAATTTATTAACTCGTACTAGTATTATATAATCTATTCACGTATCCATCTCAGCATCATCAGGTTATTATTATTGTATATTTAATCCTTATGTATATATACTGTATTATTTATATTTGTACCTTTTGTTTTTCTTTTCTTCCAGGGAGTCTCCTACTTTGTTAAGTCGTTTAAAGACTTTATAGGAGACTTCCTTTCCCATTGTATACAAATTTGCAATAAAACAAATTAATGAACCAATGAATGAATAGAGGAAAGATTAGTCATTAGTCAAACTGAGTGGAGAAAGAACACATATGAAGAGGTACGTCTAACATACAGTAAGCAAACATTGCTTCATGACCATTACTAATCATAATACAACATTAGTGTTGTATGCTTGGATCGGTATAGTTACAGCTAGCTCAAACACAAATTGAACACTTATAGCTAGCTTAATTACAACTAGTGTTGTTTGCTTGTAGCTAGAGTTACAGCTAGCTCAAACGCCAGCTTACAGCTAGCTTGATTAGAATTGGTGTTGATTGTTACACTTACAGGCTGAGTTAGTAACAGCTAGCTTATTAACACTTCCAGCTAGTTACAGCTAGCTCAGTACTATATATCTAGCAAATTCACTTACAGCTTCATTGCTAGCTTAACACTAATAGCTGCATGGTTACAGCTAACTTATTATAACTATGAATGTTACAGCTAGCTTAATTAGTTGCTCACACTTACAGCTATTGTTACAGCTAGCTTAATTAACACTAGTGTTAATCATTGATTGTTGCATATTATACTGCATATATGTGTTCAATTATGAATTAGTTCTTTCAGGTTTTTTAGTTATATTCACATGTCCCGGCTTACAGTCAATTCAAAGAACAAAAAACAGAAGAGTGTTACACAGAGTACGCGACTTCACAGTACAGAATTTCAACTAAGTTGTTTGTATCTGCAGTTCTAGCTATCTGTAGCTAAAGTTGCAACTGTAGCTCAATTACTATGCTTAACACACTCATGCTTAACACTTACATAAGCTTAATACACTTACAGAAAAAGCAACATCTAATCCTATATATAGTTAATATCAGTAGTGTTAAGTCAATGAGGCATGTTTACATCTCTATTGCAGTAATACCTATTATTCGCAATCATACAACCGTGCAATTACTTCAAATATATATCAGCAGCACTAATGTCCCTACTTTTAATGTAAACTATAACGTCCCTACAGCACATTGACAAAAAAAAGACAGAATAGTAAATGCCGGAGCAGTTTCTTAACACAGAACAGTATTTTCACATGATATGATGCATATTGTACGTAGTGTCCATATATTACAATATCAAACTATGCAATACTACACTAAAGGATAATGGATTATTCAGAATTTATTCATAAACTTGGAGAAGCTCTGTGGACCAGAGGTGTCATGCATGCTTCGTACAGGTTTTACTGAATGTTGGATTACCAGAGTGTGTAATATTTCTTACACATTCCTCCTGATCTGACTTCTGATCAAGAACTGAATAAAGTAAAGAATTTTAAAGGGGCCAGTAAAATTGGGCAAGTCATAGTGTCCCACAGTAATACCCATACTGGCCCCAAAGACAGAGAGAGTTGTGTGTATTTTATTTCTGTAGGTCTCAGCATAGCTGAAGTATGCAGTTTGCACACAAACAACACTGACCTCAGTCAGAGATAAATAGTTCTATACAACACCCAGTGAGTAAAATAAAAGCTGAAATGCCTGTTAGGGGCCATATAACACTATTTCTCCTTAGATTGATGATATAGGTACAGTAAGCTGGCTAATACTCAATGAGTTTATGGCATATCCTCAAACAAATACTTTGGCTTTTATCACTCCATGGATCAAATTCATACAGGGCTGTTATCTTACTTTGAGTGTGTATTTGGTAGGGAGGGTCAACAGTGTTCTGTGTGTCTATAAACTAGTCAAGAAGTTCATCAAACCGCCCTATCATGGCTCAGAATCAAATTGGAGAGACGATAAAATGCTTCTAGTATTTGGTTTAGATCTTGGTTACTAGTCATTCAACTGATAAATATGGTCAGTCTTTACTTGAGCTGAGTTAACCTTTGGCCCCCGGGACGCTTAATCATATACATTGTAGGTGTACTTATGAAAACTAACTTGTGGTCCTTGCACACGCACACAATATACATACATATATGTGTTATGCATATACATATGTATGCCAAGCTTGCTGAAACATCCTTTAACCCTAGTAACACCAGGATTTAATAAAAGAACGGAATGTTATTGTTGACATGCCCCAGTTGTTGTGTACACATATTCACAAACATGTACTCCCAATTAAGATTATTATATCGGGGGAATACGAAAGGTGTTCAGTTGGAAAAAAAAAAAGGTAGCCATATCAAATCTTGTTTGGAGAGTAAATCCTAATGATGTAACTTCAATAGATACATGTTTTAAGTTGACAAATCTGTGTTGTAAATATGCAAACTATCCCAGCTGCAATGGATCACAAAACATACTTGTAACTACAGTTTACAACTCCCAGCTAGTTCATACATACTATTTACCTGACGCAATAACGTTTCAATGTAACAATCAACAGTAGGATCTGCAGCCTAGGCCTGCTCATAACTCCTTCATATCAAATAATGCTCACTCAATATTCTAAATATCAACTGACAAATATATTGCCACCCTCCAAAAAACTGTTCACCCCTTTAGAACCTCAGTGCTGTGATTGAGTGCATCACAGTACTGGAACGGAGGTCGTGTGTTCGAGCCCTGGCAGGCTAAAGTAAGGTGGTTCTAATTTCATCCTGGTGAAATTTGTAGATGGTTTTTCACATCTGAACTGGTCTACCAAAATTGTTTTAAAACATAAATAAAACCCGCTAATACTGTAAATTGGATATATAGCCACCCGACGTAAAGCGTATTAGTTACAAAGCCATACTGCACTTCTCCTACATGCAGGGTCATAAAATATAACTGCCTGCCGGGTTGATTATTTAAAAAAAAAGAGCGTTTAAATTGTCCTCAATGAGACATACTCAACTGGGAATTACTTGGCACGATATCAGAACTTCCAAGAAAGTTCATTAAAAGTGATGAGGGTTTTTTGTAGGGCACTGCAGTGTATACAGTCAAGAGATGGCTACCAGTGTACTTAGCATGCCAGGTTGAAGATGAAAGACTACCACATGGAAATCTCTGAAACAACACAAATAAACCTTATGCTTAACTAGTTTGAAAATCTATGTATGGTTACATACTATACCTACAATCTAATTCCTTCAAAATACAAACTACAATATAGAGCTCTATAAACATTATTTAACAATCGATAAGAAGACACAAGACCTAATGCACTGACCCTCTTCTGGATAAAACTATATATGCCCATCTAAAAGCCCTCCACTTGTTTTCTCCTGTCAGTCCCCCCCCCCCCCAACACCAGCATCTGAGCTTCCATCAGCTGGTTCACAGTAATGCTACTCTTTCTCACCATACATATTGGACCAGAGGGACTCGGAAACTGTGTAATAAGTTAGTTTAATCACATATTAATCTGACATTTTAGCTTATATCACAGCCTCAACAGGAGTTCCCTCACAACACCAACAACCCTATCCTTACTAAGTTGCATCCATCTCCTACACCCAGGGAGCGGCTGTTTACCCTTTGATCCACTATCTAGAACAAATTCGACAAGATCACTTGTTTACAACTTTGATACAGATTCTTATTTATACAACAGTGAAATAGCCAGTTCTTCAATGTAGCTTGTTCAGTCTTTTCATATAAACAAAATGTCCGGAAGCAACACTAGATACTATTAGATTAGTATAATTCTATGGTTATATGTCATTGTGTTTAGAGATCACCACACCCTACTTTTCACCTTGCACCGTGGACAGTGACCATTCTAGCAGCATTGTGTGATATATGGGGAAATGCTTGAGCCTAGAGGTCACTGTAGTCACCATATAGTCACCATAGCCATTGCCTATATGCACACATAACTCTTTGGTTTCTACAGTTAGATAAATTGGTCAAAGCTATAAAGTTAAGTCACTAGTTACGACACTAAAGCTATACTATCATCCATAACCCAGGGCAGGATAATAAATTACATAATAAAGACTTCTTCTTACAACAGGCAGTGCCAACAACTTGACCTGATAAATCAAAGGCATTGCAGGAGTTTTAAACACCATTGGGGAAGAATGCCTCATAAAGCACCACCACCGAGCAGCTTTCACCGTAGTACTCCGAGTGGTGAGGCATTTTTCCCACACTTCATAAAACCGAGGGGTTTATTTTTGCAAGCAGGTACAGGTCAGAATCAACGGAGCACACAGGAATTAACAGCTGGGCCCAATGGAGAAGAAGACTTAAGTTGTTATCTCTTCTCGACTGATGTACTGAGAAGATGTGAAATGCATCACAAGGGCGGGCAGGCAGGCAAGAATGTACTGTACCAAAGAAATGAAGAGGGGAAGGAAGGTTTTTCTTAGCTCTTCCGTCCACCAGTCCCACAAATACTAGAAACAGTTTGGAGGATTAAATGAAGTTTGCATCATCATCATCTGGCAAGGTCTTCAGTATTTTCCCCCCTCCTGCTCTCCCACCCCCTGGCAACATCCCTGTCACCCTAAATGTAGTTATTTCTAACAATTTACAATGGCTGAGGAGAATTGGAAAACTAACAAGTTTTATGATGCTACAGCAAGCTTTAGTATCTAGTAATGATGGCCTTTAAACACTGAGTAGCATCCTCCTCCCTTTGCTTTAACTGAAAGGAGAAGCAAACATACCAGAGTATATTCTGTCATACAATGAGCATTTTCGACACAAGAGACATATATGTATGTCTCTACATTGCTATAAACCCGCCCTATCCCCAATTTCTAGTGGGAATTGTATAGAAAAGGCTAGAACCTGCCAGCAGAGACTTTTGGAACCTTCTAATGAATTCTAGCTCAGTTGACTACTGAATGACTTGTATGTAGATGTCTTTTAGGTCATCAGTATATTCTTCCCCCTCCCTCATCCCCTTCCCTGGGCCCATCCGGGCCCTTCCCCAGGGCCTTCCCCTATATTGCAAACAGTGGTTAATCATGCTGAAACTGATATAAGCATTTTCTAACCACTTCACTCAAAGCATTGTGTTCATTTAATGACCACAAATAATTTGGGTGGGAGGGAGGGGGGGATGATATCACATCTAAGACAGTTGTTTTTGAAATGGGACGTTTAGTAAATTTAGCATGCTAAACTTTTAAATGTGGTGTAAATACGATGTGGTAAATACGATGTGGTGTAAATACAATGACATGAGGTGTAAATACGATGACATTAAAAGCTTCTCAATTTATAATGTAATCCTAAAAATTCAGGTTTCCAAATGGGCACTTTCTGTGAAAAGTATCCCTGGCTCTACTTGGGGCCTGGCCCAGTAGAGCCAGGGCCAGCACGAGAAGCAGGTCTTTCTTTGTAGAACCAAGGGCCACTTGAGTATAATGTCAGGGACCATATTTGGCATTTTCTAACCCATCATTGATATATATCTATTCCTTAGTGTACATAATTATCATGCAACAAAAAGGATGCACATTTGGCGAGTATACTTTCACCGTAGATGACATGGCACACACGCCACTTTTCGAAATGGCAGATATTTATGTATTGACATATGACATAACATCAGGGCAAATCTGGGCAAAAAAGGTTATTGTTCTTAACTCAGTGTCACTAACAGCTAATTAACAACTAATTAACAGCTAACTATATCCTATTTGTGTGGAATTTAGTGACACCTTTTGAGCTCTCCTACGTAACATATTTCACACAAGTTATGCCATCCGTCGATGGTATGGAGTATGGAGGATTACATAGTGCAAATTAGAACAACGAAAATAACGAACCAGTCTGCTTAAAAACTGCTCATCATCTTCATGCGCTGTAGTTGTAGAGTAAGTACAGCTGTCACCAGCTGTGTACATGCACATCATTGTGATGATACACATGTAACTCAAACAGGACTGACTGCATGTATGTATATATATATATATGTATACATAAAATAAAGTTGTACAATGTGAAAACCTATAATAATTCCTTCTGACTGATCTTGACTAGGAAAACTATAACCTCCACATACCAAATATTTCATTCTGGAAAGCAGACCCCTGCTTGTGAAAACAGACATTATATGTTCTTCTACAAGACTGATTTTGTTTAATCTCCCAGAGTCAGAACCGTACTTGTCAGTTGGTTTATTTAATCTATAATCATATACCTTAAAGGGGGTGACTGTAATAAAAACATTACCTAAGTTTTGTGTAAACATACGACTTGAGTGACAAGCTTGTTATTACAATTCATTCCCTCGCTCTCATGACATGTAAAGAGACGACTGATGTTGGCGTAAAAGAGAAAGAGGAAGGAGAGAGGTTGAGAGAGACATACACGGACTTGATCAAGTCTTATTACTTAGTAAAGACAGCACCTAAATAAAATAACACTGCCCTAGGACATATTGTAACAGAAATAAAATAACATAAAAAATAGGTTGTAGCAAAAGAAAATGTGAAAATTAAGAGATACTTTATGTCAAAACATACTACCCCTAACATGGATGAGGCTGTCATAACAGAAACGAGTGATAATGGTGGAAAGCAGCAAAAACGCATTATAAAAGAACACTTTGCCTCTCTGCATAATGTGTGACATTTGATGAAAAAACAGAAACCCCTCAGTTGGAGTATTCCGAGACATGATCATGCTCTAGTTCTCCCTCCCTCCCTTATTTTATGACATTTACAACAATTTTCAAGGTTTTTAATCAAAACAAATGACACTGGCATATCCGGAGAAATTAATTATTAAAACCCGAGTATATCATTTTTAATTTTTTGGTAAAACTGAATGGTGGATAATACGGTATCTAGATGCAATAGTGTATTGTGGATGCATTTAATGATTAAAAGGGAGAAGGGAGAGGATGTGGTGGTATGGACAAGGAGGAGGGGTAGAGAGGGGTAAGGGAGGGAGTGGTTGGATGGGTAGGATAGGGGAAAGTAGAAAGATACTAAAGGAATGGTGTTAGGAAGGCAGTATATTGAGGGGGGCTAAAATGGATATGGGAGAGGGGGGGCAATGGGGATAGGAGAGGGTAAATTGTCTGACCCAAAGGATTAGCATATATTCGAAAGGAAGCAACGAGTGGATTAAAACACAAGCGATATGTGCAGGTTTGGATTGGGTTAGTGCTAACACTAATCCCTGCAACAGATTGATATAAGCTTGACTATAGTTGATCCAGTCTGACATAACTTTTTATTTCTAAGAACATGTATAATTCTAAGTAAGTTCTAACTGTGTTTCTATATATACTGTATAT
>KN887159.1:14406-26296 GCA_000934455.1 Apostichopus parvimensis
TGTACACAACTAAGCACGAATCTGAGACGGCGTGGAACTCTTTCTAATATTAAGTAACTATATACGACAATGTGCGTCAGCTGAGACCCAATCCAGACTACTCGAGCCTCAGCTCCTTACAATATATCTCTAAGACACTTAACAAAGAACACACAATTACACTAACACAATTACCAACATAACTGAGATGCATACAACGACAACAACACGTGCAAATTAACATATACAAAAAAGTAACAATACGATGGTATGCCAACATCGCGTGGCTATAACAATAACATTAACAACCAAAAGAATGGTGTGCAATGTTACTCTTACACAGCTTTTGTCTCCCCACCCCCAACCCCCATTTTTTGGGTGTCCTTCGTACATTTAATTCTTTCCGTTTGTGACCTTTCTTTGCATACCTGCCTAGGTTTGTTACGGTATATCCCCAATAAGGCAATATCAGTAATACAAACAAACAGACACAAACACAAATAGCAAAAGTATTCGGATTAATAGGCAAAGGCAGAAAATACAAGAAAAGCTAAAAGAAAACAAAAAGAAGAAAAGAAACACATATTTTAATGGCCAAATTCTCACTATTAAATGTATCGTTGGAAAAGGATAATGCATTGTGTTATAAGCGATGAATTATGTTGGTTGGCCAGCAGGACAAAGCAGTCTTATTCTTTTACTAACAGGGAAAGTTACCCTGTCAAGACCCAATTTGAGAGGGGTGAGATGGGGGAGGGGGACTCTTGTTCCCAAGAACTGGTGATTTTAGAGGCTAACTTTAGGCAGAATTTTCATCTTGATATGCCATATTCCAACAACAACAACAAAAAGAGTGCGCTATTCCATTTTCTAAATGCATATTCCGGATGTCAAGATGTTCGGCGTAACAATATGCTCCTTCAAGACTAAATTAAAGATGACTTGTTCTGCAAAGCGCTTTTGTATTAAGCGATAATTCTTAGCCATAGTTTGTGCATGAAACATATACCAGAGGAGAATGTTGCCTTAGTTAGTGCTTTGCAGAGTGACCTGTTTAGATGGACCAAAACAATAGATAACCAATAACAAATTTATTCATAGTGACATTCTCAACAATTACATCTCTGCATTGGCTTACAGGTGCGAAAGGAGTCTTACTTCTTGCAGAGGGTTACTATATTGACGATTGTATTCTGCCAAAAAAATGGAGAGTGTTTTTAAAGGCAATGCAGTTGCAGTGTCTCCTTTATTATACCCTTCTTTTCGGCCATATCATTTTCATTAATTTCTTTCATTACAGGTCTGAATATATGCACTTGCTGTACATCTATAATTCGCGACAATTTCAGAATACTTTCAGCACCTTCAGACTGGACGAAACCATTCATTTTTATGGAGGGTTATTACAAAAGGAACTATTAGGTGATGAATTTATTTTAAATCATCTGAATTACTCACTTGAAAAACTAAAAAATAGTGCAATAGTATAATACTGCGATGGCAACCAAGGTATCATGCGATAGAAATAACTTTAAAGAAGGTATTGATATGCTGAAGTTGTGTTCGACATACCAATTTTTTTTTGTAAAAGTTCGACTTTTGGCGCATATGGCGTCACATTTCAAACACTAAAATTTTCACTACTAAGTTGAATTTAGCAGTTACTTCAAAACCCTTACATTACTTTTCGGAACTCTGATACTATTTTGAACATGTTTATATTACTTTGGACATTTTAGTATTATCTTGGACACTCTTGTATTGTTTTTCGACCCTCCTAAGTTATATTATTTGGACATTCTCATATTGGTTCGGACATGCTTATATAAGTTTGGACATGCTTGTATCATTTTGGACATGTTTTATACATATGGCATTCTGTTGACAAGCGGCCAGATTACTTTCCCTATAGTTATGTGCAAATAGTGTAATCTCCGAAAAAAGGTTTCAAAATTACCGTATAGAAACAAACACATACAAAATACAAACAACTCTCGTTATATATAGTTTCCATAGACTTATATGGACTTCTTTATTGGTTAACTGATATAAACTTTGGAGTAAGAGGCAATGCGTGGTCCGGCCATAAATTTATACAGAAGTAAATAAGGTCTAAAAACCAAAGATCTATAAAGGAGAAGATTTCTAGGAACATAATGACTCATTGTGTTATACGAGAAAAATGGAACGACTAGCTAAACAAAGAAAACACATCAAAATAACCCGGTTACACATGTTTCTGAACAATTGAATTTGCATTCATTTGCATGATACTAATTAAAACAAAAAACATGAAATTTTATTTTGTACTACTACAATATTACTACATCAATAGATCAGAACGGTTTAGGTTAGAGGACCACCCCTGCCATATTGCCACTATTATAACCAGTACTTCAGAAACTATATTAAGGTCCAGTTCTTTTGCAAATCCAGGTATAGCACACGAACTGTTTTGTGCAGGCACTGCATGGTTACAGGTACCACATATAACTCAGAACATACCTTTTAATCCACTCTTTCTTGCAATATTGCAAAAACATGTATATTTAAGTTAGGTAAAAAGCAGTCTTCATTTTGACCCTACAATATTTATTGAATCGATCAGAGGTCGGTGTAATGAGTGTCGACCAATCACCGTCCCAACTTGGGAAGTCAGCTATTGATGCATCCCAGCACTGACAAAGAAATTCACCCATGCAGCAGGCATTATAGATTATCTCTGCCCAAAATCATCAAAAACAGCCCTCCTCATCAAAATTATAATACACTACACCAGTGAATACATCTTGAAACACATCAACAAATTCACCATAAATAATCACCGCTGATGGAAGCTTCCTTTTGAAAAGGACCAAGGTCCCTATCACAAAGGTTGCTATTATACAGATCGGCTACATCGTCCACACATAAAACAAAATGGGCACAAGACATCAACAAGTCCAAAACTTGAAACCCTACCTATGAAGCTTCCTCCTGCAAATAAAAGAAAATTATGTCTCCGCTGCGGACAACTCTACTAACTTAACCTTTACATCACGACGTCCGTGGACTCGGCTAGGACTCGGAGGGGCATTGGAATCCGCTCAAACTCATTGGAACTTGTGGCCAAGGACTCGGCTTGGACTCGGGATAGGTGAGCTTTAACCAACTGTACGCGAAGGTGTTGGAAACCAATAGCACCTATCTGAAACCGTTGACTTATCGAAATTATTTATTGAGTCTAATCAAACGAGCTGAATATAGTTACTTGTATATTGAAGTTTATTTGGATAGAGTTTACACAAGACGATATAATCCTACCCATAAACAAGACCCGTAATATGAAATGTATGAGTCATACAGGTGTGTCTCCCATTGTCCTAAGGTACTATCAGAGGTTCATCCAGCATTCCGTCCAGTTCATCATAATTTACTACGCGTGTAGAGGGAATAGTATTGTGATTGCTGAACCACAGTGACACTCTCTGGAACTGTACAAAACACCATCTTCTGCACCAGGACTTCATGATTAGTTTAAAAAGCAGTAACATGGGCTTTCCTGAGATAAAAAAGAAAGATGGGTTTACTGTCATTTATAAACAACTCATTCTCTATTGAGTTTCAAGTAACCAAGATTTTACCATCCATGCAAATCCACACCGAAATATGATATTCGTAACGTTAATAGTACAGTAGCAATGTCAGTAGGTATTGTGATAAGATTAGATTTATTTTCTGTTGAACTGCACATTCATTTTAACATTTGTTACTTATTGCAATATCGTGAAGGTGGACTTAGTTGCACCGTTGCTCTAATTATTTTGCACATATATCAGAAAGTACCCCCTTTGGCCCTAAAGCTAAACGTTTCTTCTCTTAATAATTCTATAAGATTATACTTATATTACATCGTCTATTTCTTTCCATATTATTTAAACTGCATAACTGATAATAGATCTCGTGTTATTGATGTTACCTTATTCGCATTGTTATACAAGTGATAATAAAGTGGTACTTCTAATGACTATTATAACATTTCACAGGATTAAATAAGTGCGGATTGACTTACCGATAACTATACAGATGACGCAGCTGTTACCAATTATTAGTAGAACTGTCATGACTGACCCTGTTAGTGAATTCTCCATGTTATCCGGCACAGGGACAGCTGCTACCAACATATTCAGGAATATAGCCCAGAGAGAGGCAAGCTGTCATCAATCGAGAAGGGAAAAGAGGTCAATAAAAATAATTACTTACCTAGTCCGGTCAGTTATTATATATAAAGCTAGTTGACATTTAACCACTGAGCCGCTAAAAGCAGATCCTTAAAAAATCTTGCACCAATACTTTTCGTAACTTTACAAACACATTGTATCGATATTTCTTTCCTAGAGATGTTTTTTGTAAAGTTGAATTCTAAGCGGAAGTGACAAGTTCAAGAGAGATTCTTATCTTTGCTACAAAGGTCGTTTTGTCAATCAAAATATCAGTCGCGTATACACAGCAGCGTAGGAACATTTGTCTACCGGTGAGTAAAGAGATTCTTTACCAGTGGCGAACAATGGTGGCTCTTAAAGCTATAAATGTAAGTAATCATGGTAAGGAAAATTGAGGGAGCCGTTAATGTCCAACGATTTAGCTATCCATGAAGGGAGAGAAAACACTTCTACAATTAAGGACTTAGATAACCAGATACTGTAACGAATATTGTTTGAGTCAATGGAAAAATGATATGGGGTATGTTACCACAGGGTTACTGATCAATTCTCCATTTTGCCTCACTTCCATTCCAAGAATTAATGATGTATTCTCACCTGTAGATGATGTTCAAATTTATCGGCGATCGGTGAATATGATATGTGTAAGCTGAGGAAGATGACAGCGAGCAACAGAGTGATGACAATGGACAGAGAACTTGCCCATCCAAACAAGATGACTATGAATGTCTGAGATACTCTCCTGCACAACTCGATAATCTCCCAAAACCAAAACTGACCTTTGTAGTTCTCAGACAAAAACCGGAGCCATTTTGGGTACGAATGCTTACCACCAGGAGCTGCATGATTTGGATAGAGTCTACCTTCAGAAAACTTCCACAAGAGGTATAACAAGATCCCTGGAAATGCGACAACATACGAAGACATAACGTAGGCTGATATCTCATATCGACGATGTACTTCAGTTGAACAGTTTATGGAGAATTCAGGCCGCAAAAGAGCAACCGTCATGTCTTTATTCTCGTCGAGGTAAAATGTCTGACACACCGGCCTGTATAATGCAAATATACTATTACAAGTAGACGGGTAGGTAATGTATAAGGCTAATAATGATAATAGGAAGACTTTGTCTCGAGTGTGTGTCGTTTCAGATTGTTCAATGTTCGATCTTCCGTTTCTGATCTTCAGTAGTGAGTAAACTCTCTTTGCAAGCAAGATCGTGATTGATAGTGCCAGAATGATGACTGGAGTGGAAACACCTATGATAAATTCAACGTACGGTGTCAGCCGAAAGTTTGGAAAGAAACAACTTGGTTTGATTATCACGTTTGAAACATTTAACTGCAAAATATCGAGCCATTGTGATAATGTCTTGAAGATAGTTTGCCAATAGACTCCATTCAATGACTCCCAGAACTCGCCCATAACCTGGTAAAAGCCTATCACTATTTTCCCCCTAGCTAATACTACATCGACAATAGACCGTCTTCCATCGTTAACCTCTCTACTATAGGTGTATGCAACAAATCCAACGAAACAACCAATAACTACAATTATCGCAACGACTTCGGCGAGTAAAGCCCAAATACTTTCTGGACAGGAACGACAGAAGCCGAAGACGGAAAAGTAACCCTTGGCACATGTGGAACATAGCCAACCCGTGTATCCTCTGGCACAGTTTCCCTCCAATTTACTTTCATTGTTTGCGCATTTAAATGCCTGCGGACATTGGTGAACGTAGGGCAGAGGACCATCGTAAGACGTGGTGCGGTCATCATAAGAATCGTTGAAAACTTGTAGATTTGCTTTAAAATCTTCATATCGGTCCGAATCACAACATGTCCAGTTCCAGTAATATTGTGGTTTGATTGTAACATAACCATGAGCGCAATCTAAACCAGGATTAGGACACAGATCACAACTACCGAATCTGTGACGTCTGAAGTAGTTATCGAGGCAGAAACAGGCTCTGTAATTGGCATATCTGGTCTTATTGGTACCTACGGGGCAAACTTGACAGCTCAGGGCGTTATTACCACCACCTTTGCTAACGTATGTGCCAGTGTTACAACGCTTACAACCATTGTCTCCATGATCACGTGGATATTTCCCAACTTCGTCTTGATAGAATCCACCTATTCAAGTAAAAAAAATAAGAAAATCACATGTATGAAATAAGGGTGAACAATCTTGATAACTTATGCAGTAGTTTGGACTATTTGGTTTAAATCTCTTCTAATGTCCATAGCTTGTTGATAAAAAAAACTGAAAATATTTTCAACATATTACATATAGCTAATGATTACATTTCACTGGTAATGCAACTCTCATGAACTTTCCACCAAAACGATAGGGCTTCGGCATAAATTGGCAAAAAGAGCGACATTATGTCCACGTATCATTACAGTTCCTGACTTACAGACGTGTGGATTGTTAATTGCATCCATACATCACAACAAAGTTACATAGGCTAGCTAATTTTCTGACACGAGGAGATGTGATCAACTAGTAGAGTGATCTAAGGAACTAAGAAACAACAGACTATAGCAATTTATTTCTATTCAGCAACCTCTCATATGACGAAACACAGCCTCGACAGATGCTGAGTGGCGCGATAAACACCCTCACCATATAGGATAAACGGTCTTGCTACTGACATGTGATTTGCATACTGTTAATCCCCAAACTTTTGAATGCATGTGAGAGCGCAGTTTATCGTTTTAGGAAAGTCGTTTGCTGTATTTTGAAAATGGCTCCCAACACAAACATTTGTATAGACAGGTCAGTGACCATAACGGAAAGAAGAAATAAAGCATATCATGTGGACTGTAGGTGTAAGTTCCTATACCTGACGATACGGAACACCCTATAAGTATAGACAATTTGGCTAGCAGTAAGAAGTCATGTATGTAGCTCCAAATCGTAAATTTAAAAGAATAGAGAGGAATACCTCTGCAATTGACTTTCGAGAGAACAAGAAAATAGTATCTCTCTACCATATAGCAAACCAGTTTGGATCTATTAATAAAATACAGTCTTTATTTAAATATTTGGATGATCGTGTACCATTAATGAAACGTATTAGCATGATATTCTTATGCCAAAACGGGATCCTTAACTTTATCAATGGGAGATCTTTAAAGTATGAATAAATACCAGAAAAAGCCACAAACGTTTTCTTAGACCTGAAGACCACTACCAACATAGATCATAAATACAATGCCTGTGTGTGCAACAGCACAATTAACAGCTGTATGTAAGTGTGCATAATATTCAGGCGATGATCAAGGGGCTTGTGAGTGTAAACCACAACCCAACCAAGGGAAGGGACCGCAACCACCCCTCCCCCCCCCCACACCGCCTACTAGATGGGATTCAGCTTCAAATGCCCAAGGGCCAGTCGTCCTATTCTAAATCTTGGATCCCCATCCCCCGATAGTCCAGAAGTCTATAAGTTAAGGCAAGGTTAATATACTTCCATTCAAGAATGTTGAGAGACATTGAAAGATGTGGTAGATTAAAACTGTATAATACAGTAGTAATTGTCATTGTCATTGTGCTCGAACAACATTGTGCTCAATTGTCATTGTGCTCGAAGTTTGGCGCACGCAACTATATTTACAAAAAATGTATATATAGTTGCGTGCGCCGGTTTGTGGCTGCACCCTATGGGAAGTCCCCCGGGGGACACGTGGTTGTGGTGCACTGTGGTGCCCCAGGAGAGATTGATTGAATTGTGCACACTTTGGTGTGTAGGTGTGACAAGTTACCAACGACCAAGGCTAACAGCGCCTTTGAACATTTTCTGTTGATTTTGGCGCTATATAAATGTTTTCTGATTGATTGATTGATTGAAATAGAAGTTGTCGTTAATCGGTCTCACCATGCAATAGTTCTTTGCACATTGATAACTTATCGAACTGATATCATTTCATTCATTGAATAATTAAGGCCATAAAGGTGTATACTTTACCGATAGGACAGTGAGCACATGTGCTACCTCTAGACCTAGTGCCAATCGGACATTCTTCACACCTGGAGCTAACAATGCGACCTGATGTATGAGAGCAGCTAAAGCCTCTAGTTGGTAGAATTTGGAACATAATTTCGCCCCTCGTTTCGACCACAGATTGGTAAGAGCTCCCTACGCAAGTTCTGTAAATAAATCCCAAACTGAACCCATTAGGCGATGGCTAATAGTATAACAGACAGTCGCCAAAAATAGCACTAAACCTGATATGATTACGATGAAAGTTTACATCTCAAGTTTTACATATCATCAATCGATCACATGTATTTTTCCATCAAAACTATGGATCATACCCTCTAATGGCGAGAAATCGTGAATTTCGAATAAGTTTTTATAGTTTGCAATGGCTAACCGTATGTCATACTCACGAAACTACTATACAAGCTCCCATTAGACTTACCTTTTGGGAAATGATCATCTAATTTTCTACTAACCAAGTCCATGTAATGGTATCGTTTGTGTGACCAATACAATACTTACACCATTTAACAGACTAATAAGATGTTAAAAACGTTCATTTTAGAATATTTCTAATATTCTATATTTTTCTTTGATGATGAAAACTTGGTTTCCAAATGCTTTCAAAAATTGTGTATGAGGTTGGCTATAACATTTCGTATAAACATAATCTCTACTCATATGAAGCGAGGGAAATATTTTGGTTGGATATTAAGTTTCACATTTCTATTTCAGTGATATGTTCACGACGTCTAGTGACGTGCATGAGTTGCTTTCAATTATTTAGATATTACCAGCTTCTAACAGAGGTTGTATTAATTAAGCAGTATAGCTATAGGAAAAGACCACGATATGCTTGTTATAGCCTTGCGAATATGAAGCCAGTATCAATGTGGTCTCTGTCCTTCGAACATTGATGATTAGAAGTGCATGATGTGTTTATTTACTTACAAGTTGGTATCCCGGAACACCTTTGGTAAAGTTATCTCATTGCAGTTCAGTATTCTACAACAACAACAAACAAAAAAACAATAATTGAATACCGTTTGCTGTCATCATGTTGCATATACTCAAATTGTCTCTTAGAAATACATATTCCACGTGCTCTTAAGAATGGAATGCATATCATAGTTAATCTTGCATTTGGTAAATATTTCAACATTAAAAATGAAGAGGAAATCGTATACCATAAGAGAAAACTGAGAAAAATTAGTCGATTGAATTACCACCCACGCAATAGACATAAAAGTGTATTAGGCCTAAATAGTAATAGTTGTTCCAATGTGTTGTAAAAAGCCTATAGTATGCTTTCATAGTCCTTCCTTGTTGCATGTGTAAGAGGTATATGAACACCCACTTCACAATTGTATTTCGTAATCCTCCCCATAAGTGACGTTGGAAGGACCTTTTTCACTCATGTATCAAGAAATTGTCTTTGTGACTGGGTAAAAAAAGAAACCATCCAAGAAAAGCATAAATCATTTACCCCTTAGGGCCATTTCTTAAGAACTGATAAAGGGAGAGCTTTCAAACTGTTTACAGTTAGTTAACACTTACATTGTACTAGACGGCGAGAATCCCGATAAGAAATCATCAGTAATCACACGAATGGCATTACGCTGAACTAATCTAAAATATGAATAAAATGTATAATAAAATAGGAGACTATATGCAGTTATGTAATATCGGGTAGTCACTTCTGCTAACTGACATGTGCAGTTATGTAATATCGGGTAGTCACTTCTGCTAACTGACATATGCAGTTATGTAGTATCGGGTAATCACTGCTGCTGACTGACATATACAGTTATGTAATATCGGGTAATCACTGCTGCTGACTGACATATGCAGTTATGATATCGAGTATTCACTACCTGCTATCGGAAAACGCTCTAACCACTTCTATGAATACGTATACATCAACTTGGTTGATGAAGGCCAAAGCAGTAACTACTTTTAGCACAGAACTGGGCGATTACATATAGTGATTAGAATATTACTGAAATACCATATTGGTGATATATTACTAACAATACAAGTTTTCTTAACTCCACTAGTTCTTTTTCTTATCTCCCCGTATTAAACAGTTGTGTCTAAGATCATACTGAAGTGTATTGGATAAAAAATAAGCACTACGGTATTAACATGGTACAACTTACACCGACACCAATGTTCCATTCTGAGTACCACCCGCAAAGAGGTCTTCTTTGAGTTCGGTTAAATTATTACTGAAAAGAAACCTGTTTCAAATATGCTAATTAGAGAGATGTTTTTTTATTAAAATATAACAATTTAATCAAAAAGTGTTAATATTGAAACGATGTACATATCGAAAACGTGAAGTCACACCATAGGACTGGTAATTGATAATTGTTAACTGTATATATATCATCCAGCCCAAATCAATAAATCTATGCATATTACCCTGCTGCACCTACCACATGGTTCAACACCCCCCCCCCCTTCCCCTGTTCGATGCATTCCCCCATTCCTACGGTAAAACAATTCTGAACTGCAGAGATTCTTGTGAAGGTCCATTCAAACTTACAATTCGTGAACAATGCCAAAAGAAAGAAGTCCAGGTGGAAGTTGTTTCAATTGATTGTTATCCAGGAAGCTTGAAGAAAATGAGGAGTAAAAACAAAAACTGGTTACGTTTTGTTGCATCACATTGGCTTTTGATTACATCACGGCCATAAGTTAAACGACCCTCATGATGTTTAATAATACAGTTTTACAATCTATATACCAAGAAATATATTAAATAGGACTAAACAGTTGCTGTCAAGAGTTCAACTACTTCGACAACAATTGTGACAATATGCCGCCATTACAAAGATCAGCGTGTTTAAAGGGTGTGAAGACTCGCGCAAAAAGAAACGTCTAATGCCGGTGATCTGACCTAGTTTCGAATGAGGTGTAACAGAAGTGTTAGACACCACCATCGATCCCAGAAAATACACACACAGCTTGCTATCATCGGTAATTAGACACTATTGTACATTCAGTACATATATCTGCGGTCAATACCCACAGCACAGTGTACAAATAATACAGCGATGGACATCTCAGGTCCAGCTAAAGATAACAAGGTATCACGTTTCATTACTGTACTGTCTGCATTTTGTAGCGACACGAACAAAACGTCACCGACAAGCAACGGAAAGTTTCCTTTTTCAGATGGCCGCATGCGGTTTGGGGCGAGTCTTCAATGCCTTTAAGACATAGATGACTATTTATTCCTTTAGTTGTTGCAGTTATTAGTATCATAATCACTATCTATTGCTTATGTTAATGCTCATGTTATTGCACATTTTCATCCGCATGTTCATGTTCGCGCTTATCTTCATGTCCATGCCCATTGTTCACACTTATTTCATTCCCAATCACATTTTCATGCTCCTGCTCCTGAACATAAGCAAAAAATGGATAATGTAGCCGTTTCCATCTTGTCGAAAATATCACCATTCAATAGAAGATATATAGCCATAATTAATGTCTTCGGAAGGTTCGGTATAATGTACGTACAGGGTTTGTAGTTGCGGCAACCCTCGGAACACATCGTAATCCAGCGTTTGAAGATTGTTGCCACTCAGAACCAACGAAGACAGGAAGTGCTTGGTATTGTTAGAAACAAAAAGATTTCTCGGCAAATTAACGAGACCATTATTCGCGAGATCTCTGAAAGTGAAGAAAATGAGTATGGTAACGGAGAAATGTA
>KN887159.1:39495-56747 GCA_000934455.1 Apostichopus parvimensis
AAAAATAGCATGTACAGACTCAAAATAAATAATTAAAATTAAATATTAAAATTAACAAAGGCTTAAGATATCCAAAAGACAGTTCTTCATCAAAGGGGTACATTTTATTTGCCAGTAGGGCACATTTGCTATTTTGGAAAAAAGTGGGGGGCACGTGTCCCAGGCTCCTACCCCCTCCCCCCCCCCATATGTGGTCGAACAATAACATTGAATCTCTATCAAAGAAGAGAATCCACGTCATACATAAAGCAATACATTAAACTTCAAGCTGCACTATGGTCTATCAGCCTAATTAAACACGAATTTCATCGGCATTCTATATGAGGTGTCGTTCAAATAAAATATAGTTCGTTCTTAGCTACAGTGAGTAACGATTTCTTTTATGTGTATGTGTGTACAACGAGCAAACATATAGGGAGAGATTTTTGGAAGGGTGTGAAGTTGTTTGGCAAAACTTGGCGTTGACTTGTTAGTGTTATTGAGAGCCAGTCACAGTAAATTTGTCCAATGCATTCAGGCGTTTCAAGACTCTTCTCGAATTTTCAGTGCCCATTAGCAAAATTACGAAACATCCATCAAACTCAGACTTAATGTGCAAGCACAGGAGATTAATGTTAGTATTTAGCAATGGATTTGAGATCCCCAAAGTTAAATATGAAGACTTCCAGTTTGCAAACTGAACTTGTGGTGCATACTAACATACAATTAGCCTATAATGCCATCAAACCTATCCTCTTGTATGCACGCAATACGTTATTGAACATAAACTATATTTAAGTCAACTATATATACGGAACACTTGCCTCCTATATGGTTAGGCGCTATAATAAAGTACTTATAAACCTGCAATTTATTCGCTGTGGTCAGTATATCAGGAGAACTGTATTTTGTTGCCGATGTTGTTTTGTATAACAACACGTGCACAGGTGGCCATAACTCTCCCACGGCTGTTGTCAAGTAGTCACGGAATAATTAACTAACGGATTGTTTATTGTTTGTTTGTTTTATTCGCACTCAGATTGTTCAAAATACAAAAAAAATAACAGAGATGACAAAATAGAACGGAACAGATGAAAAAGAACAAAAAGAGTAAAAGGAGCTAAACCCATTGGGCTGACAGAAGGTCGGCCCATTTCCAATGGGGCCCTATAGACAAAAAATTGCACTTTCAATGGGAAATACTAGTGAAACCAATAAATAAGACTCAAAAAACGTACATATTGCACAAAATTCTGAAAAGTGCCTCCCCCTCACCCCACACCCTATATTAAAAGAGATGCTTCCTTAACTCAGCTTAAAAAGACGAGAAGTCTTGATGGATTTAATATGATTTGGAAGAGCATTCCAATCCTGAATTGCCGTGAAGTAGAAAGTAGAGCTAACACCACCCTTAGAATCGATAACATAGAAATTGTGATGTCTTAATCGAGTCCCCTGATTATGAATAACAGAGGTTTTGTTGAAATTGGTGGTGAGGTAGGGAGAACTACATTTTGTGTGCATGGTTTAACCTAATGAATTTTGCTCTAATCTCTACGGATAACAATCCAAGACCGGAATTATTTTTCCTGCCCAACATGGAATCGTGTAGGTGATAATACAAATCAAGTCAAGTTGCATTTCAACTCTTCATGGTTTTTGCAATGGAACTTATTACACTCAGAGTTTAAGATGATTTCTTTCTCGTTTTGGCATAATTATTAAGTTGAAATGCATGCTGAATGCAAACAACTATATGACGAGAAGCCGAAATTTTATTCGGATAAAGGGGAAAGGGTTTTTTCTTTTTGACAAAAGAAATAAATAGTCACTAGAATATAACCCGATATTTTATTTTAATGTTTTTGTCATCATTTCAGCTGACACTGAAGCTGGCCAAAGATTCAGAAGATTAATTCCAACACCTCTTCTTCAGACCACTATTCTCAAAGCAAGCTCTTTCCTCTCCTAAACATGCCATCTTCGTCTTTCGTTTCCTATATTATTACTATCCCCCTAATTCAAAACAAGATCAAAAGAGAAATTTGCCGTTCTTAAAAGGATAAAAAAAACCTCAAAGACCATAACAGCTCATAAATAACAGATAATTAACTAACTGATTATAAGACCATAGAAACCCATATATGAAAGCTGTCCTTCTTTATAGAGAAAGGTATACAATTAAATGATTTATAGCATAGTAAGCAGACTATTACAAACCAAATATACCCAAATGTTCGAGTCTGTCACATTGCTACAAAGTGAAATTCAAGATCTTTATGTGTATGATGAAGTTAACAATGTCTGCTATTTGACTGTACAATTATGTGGATGATGAATTTGAGTAAAATTCTCCTTATTTATCACATGTGATTTGATGCCCCTGATCTATCAGTCGGTTTCTGCTGATGATCACTCATCTCAATTGGTTATTGTAGTATGTTCCAATTTCTGCACAAAGATCTTGTTTAATAATAATAATAATAATAATAATAATAATAATAATAATAATAATAATAATAATAATAATAATAAAAATAATAATAATCATAATAATAATCATAATAATAATCATAATAATACAAAACACTTATAAGGTGCTAATTATAAGCAAAAGTTGTCAAAAGCGCGGTACAAATAACATCAAACACATAACAAAACAAAACAAACCCCACAACAAATCAGCAAATTAAAGTAACACGTGATCGAAGAGGTATACGTTTTCAGCTTAGCCATGTAAAGTGATTTATCAGCTATGCATTTTAGATAATTGGGAAGGGAGGTCCATGTCTTTGGACCAGAGATACAAAAACGCACGCTTGACTACTGATAAGTAAGACCAAAAGTTTGAGGAGCTCAAGTAGAGTAACATAATTAGATTGACGGGTATGGCGTTTGAATTGCTTAATGGATATAACTTCACAGAGATATTTTGGTGAAAAACCGTAGTTAATCAATTAAATATTTTGAATTGTATTCTTGCTTCAATTGGTAACCAGTGCAACGAATCATTTTCCGAGATCGAACATTCAAGTGATTATGTGGATTCGTGAATACCGTGTAAAAAAAACCCTTCTCCTTCATCGCCCCTTTTTGATGAAGTGTTCTGACAGGTCTATATTAGTAATTAATCTATTTGAACTTTTATATATTTATTTCCCCGTTTTTTTCTTGTTCTATTTCCTTTCTCTTTGGTTTATCTGGAAAGTTACTAATTTTGAGCACTATCCCTTTAACAGCCTATAGATTTAGCCAATGATTCCTTGTTGAAGTTGATACCGTGATTAAAGAGGATAGTAGACGCATTTCTTTGTTGTTTTTGTCCCACGGTGTACAAAAACAAGGTACATTCTCATCACAATATATTATGCACGCGCTGACAAAATTAATAATTGATTCAAATCTTTCTGGTATTGTAAAAGTTGAAGGCTATGCGCAATGCCCCTTTAAAAGTGTAAGCTTCAACTTGTCCTATTAGGTAACTTTTTTTGTCAAAAGACCTTTTTGTTATCTTCACTTCAAAAGTGTTTTTTTTTTTGTCTTACAAGTATCCCATGATGCAATTTCTCCAACTAACATGAAATTATTGTTGGAGCACTGAAGTCACCTTAAAAAGAGACTCAAAAATTATGACGTCACAGTTAACTTGTTTACAGAAAAGGTAAACAACTCCGCATTTTGCTAAGAACTGACAAAATGTTGTCAAAGAATCCACTTACCATATCCAACCATCGAATCCTTGCTAACTAAAGGGTGTAAAGAAAGTAAACATTTTAAGCCCCAGTTTTGGCACTCGCGCGATAGACAACTAGTGAATTTGTCACATTAGACAAGTGTCTATAAGACTGGAGGGATGTTTACATTGTGATGTCTGCAAAACTTAGAACACCTTTTTAAATTGTATCATATATTTGGTTGTGGGTTCTTTATATCACACATGTTAACAGGCGCGTAGCCAGGAATTTGCCAAGGGAGGGGCGAAACTGTAGATTTGGCATTGCAACTATCTAAGCGGAGCGCCACCATTAGTTGGCGCGAAGCGTACAAGAAAATTTTGGCTGAAAATGCCTCCCAGATCGCTGGAAATGGCACTTCCCAGGCCTTGTAAGTTGCATCTTAGCATTTTCTCTTTTGAAAATACTAGCGATATCATAAAAACATTAAAAAAAATATGCTCAAGGGGGGGGGGGCGGCTGCCCCCTTCGCCCCCCCCCCTTGGCTACGCGCCTGCATGTTAAGGATAATAGTTGGTATTGTTTCTCCTTTGATAAAATATAACTAAACGAGTCGAAAAGATATGAAAAGTAAAAAATATTATCTAGTTGACTCACCAGAAAGTTGACAAGATTCTCTTGCGGTAGTTTGGCCTATGATGCACAATGTACTTAAGCTGTACATAATAATGATCAACCAAATAGATGACTTCATTGTTAAAATACGAACGATGGTTTTAAACAATGATTGAAAAATCAGAAAATATTACTAAAGAATGAACTAAGGAACATAATCAGCGTATCGCTATGTTCGTGCAACGATGTCGAGCTCTGTTTCAACTCTGTATGTCTTCATAATTGATCTAGTTGGCTTTAAATATATGTACACTTCAACTAGGAACTTGCAAAAACACAATACAAATATAGTAAAAGTGGCCCGAACCCTCGGTGTACTGATTTTTTTTC
Organism: Apostichopus parvimensis; assembly: GCA_000934455.1. NCBI lineage: Eukaryota > Metazoa > Echinodermata > Holothuroidea > Aspidochirotida > Stichopodidae > Apostichopus > Apostichopus parvimensis. Next base: position 44,154 of record KN887159.1, read on the forward strand.
TTCGGAACAGCTAAAAAATCGTCGGTTAATATCACGCTCCACTGCGCTCGTGCATTGTGTAAAATTCCATTTTCTCGTTAGAAAAAAAAAACGTGTCGGCTGTCTCTATGGCAACGCTGACGAACATATTGAAGGTCACGTGAGAGATCCGTTTTTGTACAATAAAAGGGAGTGAATCTTTACTGACCTCAGAGGTGAACAGCAAACACCATACATTGATACATTTTTGTTATTTGTTATGATTTCACGACTTTTCCGAGGCGTGGCGCCGAGAAAGGGAACAGGTTAAGTACCGTGTTTATCCGTGATGCAATCCGAGGTGCAATCGGTCAGACCCCAGCGTTGCGAAAAGTGCTTTATTTTGCTTGTAGAATATGAACGGGGGTTTTCTTGACGTCACTCCTCATTAATATTTAATTAGGTCAAACTGAACATTTTCGAAGGTCAATTTCTCAGTCATTAATCAATTGATATGTCTGGAAATAACTGAATATTTGATAAGGGAAATGTGTTCAATTCAATCGTTATTGACAAAAGGCACAAAAAAAGTAGTGAAAGGGGAATTTCGGCCGTATTTTCCGAACATAAATTAACCACTTTCGAACTGTTTAGAAAAATTGTTTTTTTTTGGGCATGAATATCATCATTTCCAATTTTGAAAACTAGTATATTCGCTGAAAAAAATTCTTTCACCACGAATAAGTATCCATTTCTCTTCAAATCATCCTGTAACGAAGTCAAGTTCACGACAAATAAATACTCACACGAATACAGGTTACGAATACATGTTACGAGTAAAGTGGTGACTGTCCCGTTCCGTTGGTAGCCTACGTATTGCGCGAAATGCTATAACTATAGCGTGTTAAAACTAATGGAATTGAATTGTTTATATCATGGAACTTCATGCTAATATAGTATGAAAAGAGGAACTATTCATGGCCGTGAAATGACTTTTCTCTGTGGATGTGGGCATTAGGACGCCTGGAGATCATGAAATACTCACTGCCAATACATCGATTTGGCACATCCAAACATAACAACATGCAAGCAATGCCATATCGTAGCAATCGCTACTTTTAGCACTACTCGCTGAAATCAGGCACTCAACACTGGTTTGCATTTATTAACAGCAATAATTTTATTTAGAGACTCTCATGAAGATGGACCCATCCTGGTGCTCTTTCAAGTGCAGACCCGGACACTGACAAGACTACAAGCCCTGCCAGTGCCCCTTCAAATTCACCCTCCTGTAATTGTACATGGGGTTGCTAGTAATCAGCCTATGGAGCCTTGATGATGTCGAGACAGGGGCCTTTTACTGGGTATATTTTCAAGCATAACTAGTTTTGTGAAAACATGCAGGTTATACAACAGGCAATTAAATATGACACCTGAGAGGGCATTATGGCTTAAAAATAGCCAGACAAGCTCTAGTTCACTCATTGAAAAGACAGTGGGTGTCACTCTGACACCAAGATGAGGTCAGCTTTGGGTGACTTTTGGTCAGAGAACTTCCTTTTTTAAGAATGACAACACATTTTTTTGTTTTTTTGGTCCCTTTATTTCTCTTTCATATTACATAAAACTTTGAGACGTAAAACTGTAAGAAAAAAGTAAGGAACACAACAAAACAAAGCTTTTAAACACTATGAAAAGACTTGAGGTAAAGTAGTAGGACGGCAAGTCCAGGAATGGCAGGAAAATTTGGTCGAACAGTTAAAAAGTACATGAATACAACAATCACCCTATATAAGATATAAGAAACAGTTTATATATGCTCCCATTAAAAACATGTACCCTAGTCTTACAGCGGTTAACTATGGTTAAATTGGGGTAAAACATGGTAAATTTGCCACAGTAGCCCTATAGAATAAAATTATGATACATACTTAGTTTACTTTACAAAAACTGTACATACCATATACTGTAAAACTGTTTAACCTTTATATTGTTGTAATGCATGTTTTGACTGCAGCATATTGACCAAATCTGGTGCATATAAACTAGTATGCCATAATGTACATGACATCATGACATACAGTATGTATTGCTTTGTTGTATGTTTCAACTAGGGCAATTATGATAAAATCCACCAATGGGTGAAATTTAAGGTAATTTGGGGTGTACTGATTATAATTAAGACAAGTAAGGAAAACTGTTGTGCAATTGGGATACAACTCAGGTAAATTTAGGGTAAAACTGTGGTTAATTAGGGTACAACTATGGTATTTCCATAGTCCACATAGGGTAAATTTGAGATAAAACCACGGTGAAATGGTAAAATTGTGGTATGGTACTATGAAAAAGCTGTGGTAAACCGCATCCATAGGACCAAAACACCCCAATCACAGTGTGGTATTGTACCACAGTTTACCATGGAAAAATGGTGGTATTTTGCCGTGGTTATAGTGTGAGTTAATTTTTTGCCTAGGCTACACATCATCTTCAGAGCTTGCATAATGTGTTGAAAGAAGATTAGCATTTTCTGCTCCTATATTTCAGGGCTATAGTAAAATAATGACTATGACTATCATGACTAATAAATCATTTGAAGATTTGAAACAAGAAAACGACTGATCATTCTCCTCCGGACAGACTGCAGGGCCCTGATGTACTATAGAGTTTAAGAATGGGATGAACTTTGGCATGATATCGTGAAAGTCCTGGTGAATTTTACAGGATAAGTGGTTGGAAATGGGACTATAGTTTGACGGGCCTGATAGACAATGGGCTGAGAAACGGACTAGTATGGCATTGTACTCAGGCGGCCTTGATGGATTAACAAGACATGTGCTGAGAATGGGGCTACTTCTTGGCCCTGATGTAAGATGATTGTCAAAACATAGATACGGAATGTCATATGTATTCAAAAATGTCCAATATAATATAAGCATGTCCAAAGTAATATAAGTGTGTCGAATGTAACTGCTCACTTCAACTTGGTATTGAATATTTTGGTGTTTTGATCGTGATAACTATTCAAACGCCAACAAATGTTCAATATCAAGTTGAAGTTAGCAATTACATTTAACACTCTTACATTATTTTTTCGACACTCTTATATTATTTTGGATAATCTCATATTATTTTGAACATACATATAATAATATTTCGGATATCTGTGATACATATGGAATTCCGAATATAGACCTCACACGATTTCGTCAATGTGATACAAGTCACAATGAAACACACCATATAGCATAGAGCCTAAGTAGATGTTGTATCGAATTCTAGTGCTTTGAAATAGAAGAATTATTTTATTTCAATTAAAACTGCCCTCTGCGTGCGTTTCATTTTATTGGATGTCATTGGCGCACCGTTTCAGTAGCATACATGTTTTTTGTGTTTTCATAACGCGGCAGTGAATTATGATAAATTCGTTAATCATAATGACGCCCAGTTTAGGTCAAAGCGAAACTGACGCTCCTAATACTGTCATACCTATATATAGGATATGACCGAATTTTGTCAATAGTCAATACCGTAAAAAACGGAAATGAAAAACTAAATTCCAAATCCTGCCATGTCATGCTTACGGCTTCCGTAAGTATATTGTGTAATCTTTGATCACAGTTAGGATATTTATCATAGCGTATGGAATGAAATTGGGGCATGGGCTATACTCATTTTAAAATGCAATGGCAGTCAAGTCCATGATAGGCCGTGAGTGTGTAATTCGCATAGGGTTTCACTTTATTCTATATAGTAGCTTCATCGTATGATCAATCATAATTTAATCATAGCATGCATCTGTTTCTCTCGAATTGTTTTGAGGGCTCCTCTGGAAAGCAGTGCTTCTGCACTGAGCAGGACTACCCTCATTAAAGATGACCCCCCAAAAATTGTCTCCTTCCAATTTGTATTCTTTTTGAATGACTGTTTTATTTTGTTCAATTGAAATATGCGTTAGTCTCAGCTATTGTATAACATAGTGCGTTACAATGGAACGAGATACTGACTGAGGTAAAGGCATTCATCAAATTTTATTGTTGCTATACGGTACTCCTCGCGGGAAGTCGTGTGCACATTTACATTTACCTTTGATTTCTCGTAATTTTACACAGGATGTGTTTTATTATCCAATCATAATCGGGTGATTTTACACACACGAATGGTATATGTACCCATTTGGGTGTCGCTCTGCGGGAGTCACACTTACCCTTAACTTCTCGTAATTTAACACACGTGTTTTCTATTACCCTTAACATTCAGCTGAATTTACACACACGAATATTATGTTTACTGTTGGTGTTGCTCTGCGGGTTTAACATTCATCCTTATGTTAGTGCAAAGTTATTTTGATGGTGTACAACATTATTAACCCATGAGGTGGAGACATATTACCATGTCAATGTATTGACATGTACTTATTTTCACATGTGACTTTGAACTGAACGATTTGAGATTAATTATTGAGGGCTACTCTGGAAAGCAGTGCTTCTGCACTGAGCAGGACTACCCTCGCTAAAGATGACAATAATAAAAAAAAATCAACAAATCCTTTTTCTCAATAACTTTGATATAAATATGTATTCTTATACAGTTTTATATTGCTGCTTCTTTGAAGTGGAAATAAACTGAAACTGACAAAGTAGCAGCAAAGACCACTTTAAACTGATATAAAGTGACAATAACAAGTATAACAAACAGAGCAACATGAGTGCTAAACAAATCGCAAAACTTGATGAAGGTATTTGTTTTCAATGTATGCATTTAACAATTAAAGTACAATCAGGCTGCTGGTTCTTTAGGAATATACAGATGAAATAAGTTAACAGTTGAAAAACAAGGTTGTTACTCCAAAGACCACAGGCGCGTAGCCAGGAATTTGCCAAGGGAGGGGGGGGGGGTGAACCTGTAGGCAAACTATCAGAGCCGTAGATTCTGCATTGAAAACTATATAAGCGTAGCGCCACCATTTATTGGCGCGAAGCGTACAAGAAAATTTTTGCTGAAGATGCCTCCCAGATCGCTGGAAATGGCACTCCCCAGGCCTTGTAAGGTGCATCCAAGCTTGAAATTACTAGCGATATCATAAAAACATACAAAAAATATGCTCAAGTGGGGGGGGGGGCGGTCTCCACCTTCGCGAAGGGGGAGACCGCAGACCACAGGCCTTCCTATAAAAGAAGAATACCAGACGGATCACTGGTGGACAGTGGCGTCGCCAGACATTTCAATGTTGGGGCACAGGGGGCATCACTTAATTACGGGGGCACAATGTTTGTTTGTGAATGCCGTCCTGAGGGAGGGTTCTTAGAGATTTGGTTGATTAAATAAGGGTCATTAGATGCAATATGGTGCTATATATTTTAACTTAAAGTAACTTTATGTTCAAGAATTTTCGGGCTTTGTCTGTCCGATATTTATTTTTTAAATGAGGCAGATAAAGCTTTTGTGTGAGTATGTCTTTTAACACTACAAATCGCATCTGGGGGGCACCGGGGGTGGGCACGGTTTTTTTCGGGCGGGCACGTGTGCCCCCTCCCCCCCCCCAGGCCAATCCCTGGCGACGCCACTGCTGGTGGAGGATGGGCGGTTGGTTGCACAAAGCTGAATGAGAGGGCAGTGTTGTAAGAATAAAATTTTAAGTGACATAAATGGAAATACACTTCTGTGAGTACCTTAGACGGGTTATTCGAGTTGTGAATGTAATGAAACATGAGATTCAGAATGGTTGGCACTGTCTGGTGCTTCCAACACTGTCATAAAAGAGTTGATAATACTTGGATGCTTTCTGTACTGTCAATTTATTGTAATAAAGCACAAATCATGACATTGTCAGAGAAAGCACATGTAATAGAAAACAATCATCACTCTGAAGATCCAACATCTTCCTCCAAGAGAGTTCTTTTCCTCTTCTGTGCCAAAGAAGTTTGTCTCTGTTTGGAACCAAGAAAAACAAAACATGCTTGATCATAGAGTAACACACTGTGAAATGTGGATTGTATATTTGGTTTTGCCTTCAAACAATACATGCCATATCTGTAAGGCAACCTTCCTACTATGACATAGTACTAAAGCACTGGTCATGCAACTGAAACAGTGTGAAACACATTCTCTTGATTCCAGATGACCTTTGACCTATGCCGAAGGCAAAAGGGGTCTACTTAAATATGGAGGGTTCAAAACCCCATGTATGAAATCTGTCAATTATTGTTTATTTGTTTTGGGAAGTTTGTCAAAATTTTAGCATTTCTTACAATACCATGTTTTAGTCCTTCACACCTTTGGAACTCTTTTAACCTAATATTACCTTTCAACTCCAATATCCACTATGCAAATATGCATTTGATCTCTGTTGAACCGTAGGTGATCTTTAACCTCCACTAACAACAATAGGGTGTCCTTCCAATTAACACGGTACACTATATGCCAAGTGCGAGAACTGTCAAGACTTGTAAATGTTACCCTTCCTACGATACGGTGTTTACAAGATGTACTCACTTTGACCTGTGTTGACCCTATATGATTTCTGACCTTCATTAACATCAACAGGGTTCTTCTTTGTTTGAACATGTTATATTTCAACAATGGAAATAAGCTATGAAGATTTTCAACCTAAAATATGTCTTTAATTCTTCAAAACTTTATACTGAGTCAAAGTATAAAAAAGAACGCCCCCCCCCACACCAACACCGTAAAGAAGAGTGCTATTCATTCAAAAGTGTTATTCATCACGTACATGCTCATGTTAGATCACACCACCCATGTAAGTACAGTTCACCTTTGACATCCCTGCAAACCTCACTGTATTTATTTGACTTACATGCAAGCTTGAAATTACATCGTGTACCAACAACAATTCTAGACGTTACTATATGGTATAAGCAGTCTTGTTACTGGGATTTTAAAACTCGCGTCCACCAGACGCAACATCTTAAAATTGTTTGCGTCGGCTCAGTAAAACTTGCGTCTAGGCTGCTGTCCTACATGAAAACCTGCACTTTAAAATACCTTTACAGGAACGCGCAATGCTTCAATATATAATGACCCTGACAGTACGCTGGCTTGTGCGTAAGGGAATAAGCGTGTAGTGCATGGTATGCCTATAATGAGTACAAAAACATTTAATGGTCAAACCTTTAATTAATATGTATGTATACAATATCAAAATGACTGTCAAATTGCGAAGCGATAAATTTGGCCGTAGACTAGTTACCATATATGCAGCCATGCAGGCCTGGGCGGCATACAATGCACACTGCTGTACGTTATACAACTAAAGTGAGTATGATAATGTTATAGGCTATATATATGCTGTGAATTGTCGGAATTCAAGTAAAACGAGTGTCTAGACATAATGCCAGCATTAATATACGGCACTAGACGTTTAACTATCCAATAGTATAATACGTTGAAGTGCATGACAAGTCAATGAATATTTGCTACTTGCTCTTACTGCTGGATGAAATTCCATAAACGGCTCCAAGTAATTATCGTTCAACGGGGAATGTCAGTGGTTTTAGGTACAATATCTGCATACGAGTCTCTTTACGAAGAGGATGTATATTTGTTTGATGACGAGAGCTGTTTAAGGGTGATCTCGCTCGCAAGCATTCTGCAAGTGTTATTAGCCTTCCTGGCTTGCATGTCTACGTTAATATATCGACCAGGCCTTTTTTTCTCGGTCAAAGTACAAGAACCCGCTATTTGATTAACCGAAGCCTTGTGCCATATAGGATAACCGAAATTCTTAGATCTTCGAGTCATACGTCAGACCTAGTGTCATCATTCTTATTGGTTCCAAGAATATGTTGACATTATCGATACGCTTAAGGGCTATAGATTTTTCAAGATGACCAGAGCACTTTTTGTGATATGTATGATTTGTAACATAATGAATAGATAATGTATACGGCAAGAGAATATCTGTTTTCAACGTGATAATGATACTACTGCACACACACACATGGATGGATGGATGGATGGGATAGATGGATGGATGGATGGATGGGATAGATGGATGGATGGGATAGATGTATGGATGGGATAGATGGATCGATGCTTCGTTCAATATTTGATACTTCTTAAATCGTGTTATTATATTTGAGATTAATTGGTTAATTTTTGTGTTTTGAAATGTTTATAATATATGGGATGAACAATACAAAATACACATTCGGACATAATGGAACTGACAGAAGTGAATTTCTTGATCAACTGGAGGATATTGATGTAACTCGACCGGTTGCTTTGCAGCTGTAACGTTAGCCATATCACCAGCTAATTCACCTTCGACGTGGGTCCTGTCGTAGTAGTACGAGACAGTTAAAATATTTGTACACAACTAAACACGAAACTGAGACCGCGTGGAACTCTTTCTAATATTAAGTAACTATATACGACAATGTGCGTCCGGGCTGAGACCCAATCCAGACTACTCGAGCCTCAGCTCCTTACAATATATATCCGTAAGACACTTAACAAAGAACACACAATTACACTAACACAATATCCAACATAACTGAGATACATACAACTTCAACAACACGTGCAAAATAACATATACAAAGAAAGTAACAATACGGTGGTATGCCAACAGGCGCGTGGCAATAACAATAACATTAAAACCCAAAAGAATGGTGTGCAATCTTACTCTTACACAGCTTTTGTCTCCCCACTCCCAACCCCCATTTTTTGGGTGTCCTTCGTACATTTAATTCTTTCCGTTTGTGACCTTTCTTTGCATACCTGCCTAGGTTTGTTATATCCCCAATAAGGCAATATCAGTAATACAAACAAACAGACACAAAAAGCAAAAAGCAAAAGTATTCGGATTAATAGGCAAAGGCAGAAAATACAAGTAAAGCATAAAAGAAAACAAAAAGAAGAAATGAAACACATATTTTAATGGCCAAATTCTCACTATTAAATGTATCGTTGGAAAAGGATAATGCATTGTGTTATAAGCGATGAATTATGTTGGTTGGCCAGCAGGATACGGCAGGCTCATTCGTTTACTAACAGGGAAAGTTACCCTGTCAAGACCCATGAATTTTGAGAGGGGGTGAGATGGGGGAGGGGGACTCTTGTCCCCAAGAACTGGTGATTTTAGAGGCTAACTTTAGGCAGAATTTTCATCTTGATATGCCATATTCCAACAACAACAACAAAAAGAGGAAAAAGAGTGCGCTATTCCATTTTCTAAATGCATATTCCGGATGTCAAGATATTCGGCGTAAAAATATGCTCCTTTAAGACTAAATTAAAGATGACGTGTTCTGCAAAGCGCTTTTGTATCAAGCGATAATTCTTAGTCATAGTTTGTGCATGAAACATATACCAGAGGAGAATGTTGCTTTAGTCAGTGCTCTGTAGAGTGACCTGTTTAGGTGTATTTGGTCTAACAGGTTCTTTGTTTCATAATGAGTATCTGCAGCCATTGTACTACTGAACCCTTTACATGCCTTGCCATCAGCATCATTTGTGAGGTACTTGACCTTAAGAGGGTTCTTTCCTGTAAGAAATTTGAATGCACAAATCTTTCCACCATTTTGCTCATCTCCGATATTTGAATCTTTTCATAAGTTTACTTAACAGCTCTCATGACCTGGAGCTTGTTCCTTTTGACCCCTTCTTTTCATTTAACCCATAAAGCACAACTTGTTACTGTGATGGTAACCGATAACAAATTTATTCATAGTGACATTCTCAACAATTACACATATGCATTGGCTTGCAGGTGCGAAAGGAGTCTTACTTCTTGCATTAGGCAGAGAGTTATTATATTGACGATTGTATATTCTGCAAACAAAAATGGAGAGTGTTTTGAGAGGCAATGCAGTTGCAGTGTCTCCTTATCATACCGTCTTTTCTGCCATATCATTTTCATTAATTTCTTTCATTACAGGTCTGAATATATGCATTTGCTGTACATCTATAATTCGCGACAATTTCAGAATACTTTCAGCACCTTCACACTGGACGAAACCATTCATTTTTATGGAGGGATATTACAAAAGGAACTATTAGATGATGAATTTATTTTTAAATCATCTGAATTATTCGCTTGAAAAACTGAAAAATAGTGCAATATTATAATACTGCGATGGCAACAGAGGTATTATGCGATAGAAATAACTTTAAAGAAGGTATTGATATGCTGAATTTGTTTTCGACATACCAATATAAAAGTTCGACTTTTGGCGCATATGGCGTCACATTTCAAACACTAAAATGTTCACTACTAAGTTAAAATTTAGCAGTTACTTTCAAAACACTTACATTACTTTTCGGCACTCTTATACTATTTTGAACATGTTTATATTATTTTGGACATTTTAGTATTATCTTGGACACTCTTGTATTGTTTTTCGACCCTCCTAAGTTATATTATTTGGACATTCTCATATTGGTTCGGACATGCTTATATAAGTTTGGACATGCTTGTATCATTTCGGACATTATTTATACATATGGCATTCTGTTGGCAAGCGGCCAAATTACTTTCCCTGGTTATGTGCAAATAGTGTAATCTCCGTAAAAAGGTTTCAAAATTACCGTATAAAAACAAACGCATACAAGAATACAAACAACTCTCGTTATATATAGTTTCCATAGACTTAATATATGGACTTCTTTATTGGTTAACTGATATAAACTTTGGAGTAAGAGGCAATGCGTGGTCCGGCCATAAATTTATACAGAAGTAAATAAGGTCTAAAAACCAAAGATCTATAAAGGAGAAGATTTCTAGGAACATAATGACTCATTGTGTTATACGAGAAAAATGGAACGACTAGCTAAACAAAGAAAACACATCAAAATAACCCGGTTACACATGTTTCTGAACAATTGAATTTGCATTCATTTGCATGATACTAATTAAAACAAAAAACATGAAATTTTATTTTGTACTACTACAATATTACTACATCAATAGATCAGAACGGTTTAGGTTAGAGGACCACCCCTGCCATATTGCCACTATTATAACCAGTACTTCAGAAACTATATTAAGGTCTATTTTTTCAGCACAGTTCTTTTGCAAATCCAGGTATAGCACACGAACTGTTTTGTGCAGGCACTGCATGGTTACAGGTACCACATATAACTCAGAACATACCTTTTAATCCACTCTTTCTTGCAATATTGCAAAAACATGTATATTTAAGTTAGGTAAAAAGCAGTCTTCATTTTGACCCTACAATATTTATTGAATCGATCAGAGGTCGGTGTAATGAGTGTCGACCAATCACCGTCCCAACTTGGGAAGTCAGCTATTGATGCATCCCAGCACTGACAAAGAAATTCGCCCATGCAGCAGGCATTATAGATTATCTCTGCCCAACATCATCAAAAACAGCCCTCCTCATCAAAATTATAATACACTACACCAGTGAATACATCTTGAAACACATCAACAAATACACCATACATAATCACCGCTGATGGAAGCTTCCTTTTGCAAAGGACCAAGGTCCCTATCACAAAGGTTGCCATTAATTATACAGATCGCCTACATCGTCCACGGATTAAACAAAATGGGCACAAGACATCAACAAGTTCAAAACTTGACACCATCCTATGAAGAGAGCTTCCTCCTGCAAATAAATGAAATTTATGTCTCCGCTGCGGACAACTCTACTAATTAAACCTTCACATCACACCGTGGACTGGGCTACTATAGGACTCGGAGGGTATTGGAATCCGCTCAGACTCATTGGAACTTGTGGCCAAGGGCTCGGCTTGGACTCGGGATAGGTGAGCTTTAACCAACAATACGCGAAGGTGTTGGAAACTAATAACACCTATCTGAAACCGTTGACTAATCGAGTCTTATCAAACGAGCTGAATATATAGTTACTTGTATATTAAATTTTATTTGGATATTTGCCAAGGGAGGGGCGAACCTGTAGGCAAACTATCAGAGCCGTAGATTCTGCATTGAAAACTATCTAAGCGTAGCGCCACCATGAATTGGCGCGAAGCGTACAAGAAAATTTTGGCTGAAAGTGCCTCTCAGATCGCTGAAAATGGCACTTCCCAGGCCTTGTAAGTTGCATCTAAGCTTGAAATTACAAGCGATATCATAAAAACATACAAAAAATATGGTCAAGGGGGGGGGGGGAATACGGTCGCCCCGTTCGCCTCCCCCGTTGGCTACGCGCCTGAGTTTACACAAGACGATAGAATCCTACCCAGAAACAAGACCCTTAATATGAAATGTATGAGTCATACAGGTGTGTCTCCCATTGTCCTAAGGTACTATCAGAGGTTCATCCAGCATTCCGTCCAGTTCATCATAATTTACTACGCGTGTAGAGGGAATAGTATTGTGATTGCTGAACCACAGTGACACTCTCTGGAACTGTACAAAACACCATCTTCTGCACCAGGACTTCATGATTAGTTTAAAAAGCATTAATATGGGCTTTCCTGAGATAAAAAAGAAAGATGGGTTTATTGTCATTTATAAACAACTCATTCTCTATCGAGTTTCAAGTAACCAAGAGTTTACCATCCATGCAAATCCACAGTGAAATATGATATTCATAACGTTAATAGTACAGTAGCAATGTCAGTAGGTATTGTGATAAGATTAGATTTATTTTCTGTTGAACTGCACATTCATTTTAACATTTGTAA
>KN887160.1:8725-28670 GCA_000934455.1 Apostichopus parvimensis
AGGCCTAGTGTGGTTGGAATATTGGCATTGATGTGTTAGGTTTGTTATTAGAGCTCTAACAAAGCCTAGTATGGTTGGAATAATGGCATTGATGTGTTAGGTTTGTTATTACAGCTGACACAAGGCATTGTTTGGTTGGAATAGTGTCTTTGATGTGTTAGGCCTAGTGTGGTTGGAATAGTGGCATTGATGTGTTAGGTTTGTTATTACAGCTGCATAACCATCTGTAATGAAGTTTGGATCTTAAATCAAATGTCTCCCTACCAAAGGATGCTGTGATGATTTCTTGATGGAGAGGAAATCTGGGTCTTTTCCTGCTTATAATCATGTTTCATTAGAATAGTTTTACCACTACCTTTACTTACGTTGAAGACCAACTAGTCAAACTATGGGAAATTAAGCTCTGCCGCAAGGTTCAAACAAAAAAATGGGAAATTTAATTATAATGATGTGATTAGCCCACTTTAGTAGAATGAAATGGTTTGAATTGAACTCGATTATAGCCTACGGACCTCACTTTAATAAAACAAATCTTGACTTCTGGGTATGCAGCTTCCTTATTGACTTAGTTCAGTTTTCAAACTCTGGTTAACTTTGACATGCTTCTCTTTCTGTAACCATGGTCATCTCACCAGATTATCGCAAATTACCGGTGCAATTTCTTTATGAGGTCTATTGTTTTTCATTTTGCTGCTAAACCAGCCAGTAACCTCACGTCTATGGCAACAATCGTTTCGACCCAATTCTTATATGCAAATCTAAGTCCTGACGATTATTTTGAAAAGCAGCAACATTTTTGGAAGATCTTACACAATAATCGAAATTGATACTTTTAAAAAAAAATAAAAAAATTGTTTCAATTTCATTAGCGTATTCAATGCTGTCAGATATCGTTTAAATTAAAAGGTTTATAGCAAAGATTATTTATTATAAAGAGTGGTGATACAAATTAGGACATTATAAAGTTGTTTTTGCAGCTGATAGTTTAAAGAAATTTTTTTTATGGAAAGATTGCAGCTTGCAAAATTCAGAAAGGAAGTCTACTTTTGTGTCTGCATTTAATGCACTTTATAAATAAATGATGATATACTGTGACATCAGTAGTATCCAATGTTTTTAGAGCTTCAAAGTAATAGACAGTAAAGAAAACAGCAGAAATTTAGAAAATTGAATCTTTTTGCCCAAACAGGATTCCAAACAAATTCAAAGAAAAGAGTCATAGCAGAAAGATACTGGTATTGAAATATTGAATATATTTACAACATAAAGGTGCAGAGGGGTTTTCATAACAACAACAATAATTTCGTGTTCTGTTTTTGCAGTTCGACTCGAAAGCACGAACAGTTTAGAGTTCATCTCCCGGACTCGATCACGACATGGTCCACTCAAGCTTTTGCTCTGTCTGAAGTACATGGATTTGGTCTCAGCCAGATATCACCGCTCGTGTCGATCAAGAGGTTTTTCGTGGACTTTACTCTGCCCTACTCTGTGATACGTGGAGAGCAAGTCAGATTGCCCATCTCTGTTTATAACTACCAGGATATTTGTGTGCAGGTACGTCGTACATTTTTTTTGCTGTTTGTGTCCCTTTTGTTTCCATTTGTTTTGTTTGTGTGCATGTATTTGTCTTTGGATAAAAACCTGAACAATTATCAACTTTAGAAATAAAAAAAAAAATCCTCCATGTTTTCTTCAGCAACAATACAGTACTGATGAATGTAGGATTAAAAAAATAAATTTTTGATTGATGAATCCTTTTTTGGCAATCTTGGCTGTTTTCAGGTAACTCTGACTGTCATGTTGCAAGAGGGTGCTCGATTTTGGGAATCCGGAGATCAGACCAGAACCGAAACACTTTGTATGCAAGAGCACGAAACCCAGACAGTCAACCTGGAGGTTGAGTTCAATCAGCTCGGCAAAGTCCGTATGCTGGGTAAACTTGTCTCCTGTTTAATACCTTGTTCATTTCAACAAAAAAATTCTTCATGGTTTGAGGACTTAAGTAGAAATACAGTAATACATAAACTTTCATTGTGTACCTCTCTTAAAGGTGCAGTGTTTCACTCGTCTGCTCACCCCGGTTCTCCCCCCTCCCCCCTCCCCCCTCCTTTTTTGTCCTTAAAGGCATTGAAGACTCGCCCCAAACCGTGTGCCAGGCTCTGAAAAAGTTAACATTCCGTTGCTTGCAAGTGAAGTTTTCTTCTTCTCGCTACAAAATGCAGGCAGCAATGAAACGTGATACCTTGTTATCTTTTATCTAGACCTGAGATGTCCATCGCTGCTATGTACACTGTGTTGTGGGTATTGACTGTAGCTGTATGTACTGACTGTACACTAGTGTCTAATTACCGACAGTAGCAATCTGTGTGTGTATTTCCTGGGATCGATGGTGGTGTTTAACATTTCTGTTACACCTCAGTCGAAACCAGGTCAGATTACCGGCATTAGACGTTTCTTTGTGCGAGAGTCTTCACACCCTTAAAGTACTACAACCATTGACTTTTTGTTTTGTTTAAAGCTGCTGGAGATGCTCATACTGCCTTTGGTTGTTGCTCTGATGACATCATCGGTGATGCAATCATTGCATCAGATAAAATATCCAGAGCTCTGATGGTGGAGGTGAGTTCTGGGTCAAATCAAACCTTTTCAACTGTTTACATTGTGTACAAGTATTCAGATATGTGATATACTGAATTGAGGCCTAATATTAACGACCCTCAATATAATGCATAAGAGATTGATCATTTGAATTGCGAAAGCTGAAGATATAAATCTGTGAGTCCATAGGGTACTGTACTTTGATTGAACTTGTGCAATAAACTTATCCCTAATTTGAGTGCGATTGCTCAAAAATTCATCACTTTTGTATGCATGAGTAATACCCTCAAATAAGATTTGATTTGACCTTTATTGTAAACATGAAAAGAAAAAAAAACTGTTTCAAATATCTCATGCCAGTAACTTATTTTTTTTAAGAGCCATGGTGCATTGTATTATCTTTTATATGAATTAAAAACTATGATTTTAAAATGTATGGTGGGCAGATAAGGGGAATACTCTCTTCAATCTTTTCACCTTCACCAATCTTCTACTGTTTTCAGCCGGAAGGTATTCCGAGGGCTTATACTTACAGCGTATTCTTTTGCCCAAATGGTGAGTAGATCTTAGAAATTTTGAGGTGTACGTTTCGTGGAGTAATTTAGAAATCTATCACGAAGATCGTTCTCTAGACGATATGTGCCGATCATATTTCTGCTATAAATTCTTGCTATTGTGTAAACTTAAACTGAAGTAAAATGGAACTTGTGTGTGATCGTATTTGGCTGTGTTGTAACTGGTGAAATATTCCTGTAGTTTGTTGAAAAGAAATGAATGTTTGACATGCAGGATGCATTTATTCATTTTTGGAGAATATCAGCATTTGACTTTTAATAGATATGTCCAGTAGCCAGTTTAAGAATGGTCATGGTTCATGATTAAAGCAATTTTTTATAAATGTGTGGGAAATCTCTGAGTTTCATTTTAGATATTTCTCTCAATTTTCTTGCCTTTTAGTTTGGGTTAAAAATCTTCCTTTTTACAGCAAATAATATGAAATGATATTTTTTAGCAAATAATAAGGTACACTTCCTCCACAGTTAAAAAAAGAGTTAAACTAGATAGAAAAAACAGAAAGGAAAAAAAACAACTGATGGCAATGAAATCCCATTCATTTTCCCCTCCCACACCCTCTTTTAACAAGTTTATTTGTCTGTAATAGGGATTATCAGTCCACTTTCACCCTCTCTTGTTTGAAAATTTAGGATTATGGAGTGATATCCTCCTGCTCTTGTGAACTGCATTGTGTGTTGAATCACAGGAATATGACCTGTCTTTATGAACCGTTTTACTATTGGTCGATATTTGTACCACAAAAATAATGATAACAGTTATTAATGAAAACAAAGAAAAAGAGTAAGTTATTTATGTTGCCTCAGTTGTTGTCTTAATATGCATGTTCACAGGTAGATATATCACAACAACTCTATGATAGTGAATGTTTGAAACATATTACAAACTCTCATCTATTCTGTAGAACGGATCCATCTGAGCACTCCAAATCGATATGAATATCAGTTCCTCAAGAAACCCCCTGGCATGGACTTCCTTGTATTCATGTGTAAGGCTAGCAACGATGCTAGGATCGCTCTGGCGCCCTCTGTTGATTCACATCTTCGTTATGAAATCGTCATCGGAGGATGGGAAAACACTCAAACCTGGCTGAGCAGGGACAGAAACGGTAAGTCCAATTTTTTAACAAACATTTCGGACTCAGAAACGATGTTTATTTGATTCATGGTTGACCATGATGTATCTTCGATATTAACTTATCTGACAAAATTTGTGCAAATTGTACTTACAGTTTTGTTTTTCCTCAAAATGTTATGATTTCAAAGGAGCAATATTATCTCACCCTTCATGGTGGTTTTGATAAAGATGTAGTTCCTGTTTAATATTCATTGTATATACAGTTTTTATGAGTTTTTTGACTGATATCACATTTCATCATTTCACTCAGGTCCAAGAATTCGAGCTACCGTAACTAGGAATGTTCTAAATAGAAACGAGTTCAGAGCTTTCTGGATCATATGGAAGAAGGGACACATCCAGGTAAGACTTTTGCTGAATTAACAAAAGTTTAAATATTGCTGCAGCTATAGAATGGAAATGCGATATCTGGATAGAGTATGTACTCTTGCTTAGAATACTGATAAATTGATGTTGCTTTTAGCTTTGAAGATGAATTTTTTTGACTGTATGAAAACCATGACAACACTGTTTTTTTAATACTTCTAGTGTGTTTGCTTGTCATTCTGGTAGGTCGGGTACGGTGAAGTCCCCAGCAATCAGTCCATGATCCTCCGTTGGCAAGACGACGCTCCTCTCCTCATCAACCACATCGGCTTCTCCACCGGATTTGGATCCACTGGAGAATTTAGGATATGGAAGAAAGAGAGTAAGTAGAGGTCAGAAAGTAATAACATGTTGACCAGGTGACCAAATACAAGGACTGGTAATGGGTTAGATTGAAACAAGCAATGGTCAACAGGTACTCTCAATTAACTTTGTAATTAGGAGAGGTTTCTAAATGGTCAGATTCTTGGGTTATGGTTGATGCTGGTCACACGGTAGATGTTTGTTATAAAACATTTTATCCAGAGGGGTGCATTGTTAACTGATAACTAGCTTTAGTATTTGAAATGACAGTATCAAGAAAAAGTTCTCCCCTTACAAGATAATGGAATGGGCCTTTGAAAATTTGCCACAAAAGTGTACTGATATGAGCATGTAGTTGATTGACATAACAAGGTAAACGATCATTCCCTACTATGTAGGTGACTATGCTGTTGTTCTTTATTTTATAAGGAAAATTATATTATTCTTTGATCTTCTCTCCTTTATGTTTACAGGTAATTCTGAAATGTTCATTGAGGCATTTACTCTGACATTACCCCTCAACTACATACCAGGATCAGAAAAGGCCAAGGCAGTCATGCTTGGTATGTCATTCTCAGCAATCTCATTTGTACCCTATGAGTTTATCCATTTCTAAAAACGAATAATGTTTGTTTAAATGTGCAGATCACACCCCATAAATACTCCCAGCACTAGTCAAGGTTTTCATTGTCCATTTACAATAACAGAGAAATTATTCTTTGTTTGTCGTCAAGTGCCACCATCCAAACAGCTGGAAGATTGAAAAAAAAATCTGTTGGTGAAAGACGATGGTCTCAAAATCATTAGTGGCATTGTGGAACGTGGGTATCATAGGTTTTCCAAGTCTTGTATATGCTAGTGATCTGCATGTAGCTTGTGGTGTCTACATTTGAACTTTTTCTCCACTTTCTGTATTTTTTTGAGGGTTTGGTTTGTAGTACATGACATTCTTCCATACTTCTTAATTACTTTTGAAATTATTTTTACATAGGGGTTTAATTTATAGTGTATCACTATTTTCCATACTTGGACTCATTTTTACTATTGTTAATGATCTCTGCTGTTAATCTGAATACATGAATACAATTCCGGGATTTCTTCTTGTATGTTATATACCATTACCTCATTCGTAGATATGATATGAATAACCGAGGGACAAACCACTCTACGTATATGGTATATGTATTTACTGTTTTATGTCATTGTATATTCTAGATTGTTTGTAAAGCGCACAGATGCATCGCGCGTAGTGTGCTATATAAGATTTTATTTACATTACATTACATTACATGAAGACTTTTATTTCTTGTCATCAGCCGATGTCATGGGACCGACCCTGAACAACCTCCAGAAGTTGATTCGTCTGCCATTTGGTTGTGGAGAACAGAACATGATCCACTTTGCCCCCAACATTTATGTCATGTCATATCTGGAGCGAACTGGCCAACTTACACCGGACATCAAATCAGAGGCTACTGGATTCTTGGTTCAAGGTAAAACCTAGACTTAAAGGCATTGAAGACTCGCCTCAAACCGCGTGCTGCGCTCTGAAAAAGTTAACTTTCTGTTGCTTGCAAGTGATGTTTTGTTCATGTCGCTACAAAATGCAGACAGTAATGAAACGTGATACCTTATTATCTTTAGCTGGACCTGAGATGTCCATCGATGTATCGTTTGTACACTGTGCTGTGGGTATTGACCGCAGCTGTATGTACTGACTGTACACTAGTGTCTAATTACCGACGGTAGCAAGCTGTGTGCGTATATTCTGGGATCGATGGTGGTGTCTAACACTTCTGTTACACCTCATTTGAAACTAGGTCAGATTACAGGCATTAGAAGTTTCTTTTTGCGCGAGTCTTCACACGCTTTAAAATAAATTGTATTCCTTTCCGGTCCATTCTGTCTTGATTACTTGCTCTCATGTAAACAAAACTGGCCAACAATACATCTGACATCAAATCAGAGGCTACTGGCTTCTTGGTCATGGTAAGACTGGACCTTTGGTATAGTCAAGGGACCTAATATGATGCACGCTGTAACAGTTATGAATGCATTTTCTGAAATTGCACTAGTTTTCCATAGCAACTGAAGATGAGCCATTGGTGATGTGTACCAGCAAGCCTCACATTGTGTTTTTCACAAAAGTAAAGTTAAATCCATCTCCCAATCGGCACAGTTATAAATGTAACTTCTTTTGTGTTAGCTTACTTATATCAGCTAGACTGTTAAAATGTTTGTGTACAATCCAAACAATGATAGAAAATATAACCAAATTATTCTATCTAGAACCTTTTCATGACCCTTATGCTATATTTGCATTAAACAAAGTATCATTGTAGTTTTCCTGAGTTAAGGCAATCCTATGCCAATCCTACGGTTTAGCACCATTATTTGCAAACAAATTGCACGGTGTTTCTTCAAACTTTTCTCAAAATACAAACGTTATAGATGTGCATGTTGTTAACGTACACAGCAAAAAACTGTCAGTTAGAATTCAGAGAATTATATTTGGGTGTGGCTGAAGATTTTTTGAAGCAATTTTGGGTTGGTTCAACCGTAATGCTGTCGCTTTTTATTTACTTTATTATTTATTTCCTTTGGTAGGATACCAGAGACAGTTGACTTACAAGCGTCATGATGGTTCGTACAGTGCTTTCGGTGAAAATGATTCCTCGGGTAGCATGTGGTTGACGGCGTTTGTAGTGAAATCCTTTGCCCAGTCCGAAGCCTACATATACATAGATCCGCTAGAACTCGCAATGACCAAGAGTTGGATCATATCCTCACAGCTACTAGATGGGTCTTTCCCGCCAGTGGGAAGAGTCTTAAACAAAGATATACAGGTAAATAGAAATAAAGGAACCTCCTGTCATGCAACAACGTGCTGCTGTTTACCCAAATGGGAGAATGGATGAGGAGGTGAAAGGGGAATCCTTTATGGCTTCAAATTGAGATGTTTGGGACAAATCAGTGAATAACTTTTGATATATTTTGTCAATTACAAAGGGGTGGATTATATCCCAACAGCTAGTCAATTGGGCTTTCTGGCAGGTCGGAAGAGCTTTAAGCAAAAGACAAGCAGTGAATATAATAGGATACATAGTCTGTTGGCATCATGTCAAAAAAGTAGGATGCTGTAGGGCGGGGAGGGGGGTCTGTAGGATATAATCTTTTGTGCTCTACACTTTCACACTAAAGACATACACTGCTAATCTGACATGATAACATCTGCTTGTTTAAAATCAAGTCATTCTTGCTGCAAGGGATTGCAGCTGCTGCAGCCTTTCTTTCTGACACGGTGCCTGTAGACCATTGCATATTTCTGCTCACTGAGCTGTGGGTGGAGGGGGAGAGGGGGGGAATAGATTGGAAGAAGGGAGGGAGTTGTTGGGAGGAAGGGAGGGTAAATAATTTTTTGCTTGGCATTGTGGTTTGTGGGAAAATAATGAAAACTTGATATTTGTCTAAAAAAGATCTGTCTTGATTTTGACAGGGTGGTGTGCAAGGTATGGTGTCCCTGACTGCCTATGTCGTGGTAGCTCTTCTGGAAAGCGGTCTGGTGAGCGATCGAGAAAGATTGTCAGTTGAAAGAGGGCAGCGTTTCTTGGAGGGACACATCGCTGCCATTCACGATTCGTATACAGCAGCTTTGACGGCCTATGCTCTTACGTTACGTGAGAGTCACAGAGCACCGGAGGTCATGGAAAAACTGCAGTCCCAGGGGCATTTCACAGGTGAGTCACACGATTATCAATAACCTGTAGAAATAATGAACAGCATCTCCCACATAGAGGTATGATACAAAATTGAGGGACTGGTTTCTATCCAAGTTTCTGGGATTCAAGTTTGTACTCATATTGTCCTGTAAGTTTTTCATAGTTTTAAAATGCAGTTTGAAATAGCTTTGTTATTTCACCAGATCTGTGAGTGAGAGATAGAATGATTGAGCACCCGAATATTATCTAAACGCTCCGATGCCTCAATTTTTCCTGAGAAATAGAGGAATAATTTGATGGGGGAGGTTAGAGTGATGAACAGTGCATTGCTTGCAGAGTTATGTAAACCCTACATGACTCAGCACGTAACTAGATCAAATGTTTGTTTAATTGCTACAAATATAAATGAACCCTCTAGAGCAGGGGTGGGCAACCTCTTTGGGCCAGATATAAGGGGTGAAAAATTGACTGGGCTGCACCTAACGAACGACCTGCTGTTGATTTCAAACCTTTGATTCCGAGGACTTTCAAGCAATAGGTGTGTGTACTTAATCTGTATTCACAAAAACATAATGTCAATACAGTACAGTTGATAATTAATGGGGATTTAGGCCTACCTGACAGCATCATTAGTGCCGATAAATTCTAAGCAGCTAGCTTGTTTCTTGTGATGATGTAAAATAGATTGATTTTTTACTTTTTCTTGAGACATCTCACAGGCCGCAAAAAAATCACTGGCGGGCCGCATTTGCCCACCCCTGATCTAGAGTATTGTACTAATGTTCAATGTTTGTTTGTTTGTATCACAGATGGATTGAGGTATTGGACTCTGAATGGTGAACCTCATGAGATACTACCACATTATAAAGTATTGGGTAATCTCCAACAGACGGTGGCCTCGGCCGAGGTAGAGATGACCGCCTACGCCCTACTGACCTTCGCTGCTAAGAGGGACATTGCTTACTCACTGCCTATTGTTAAATGGCTCACCAAACAAAGAAACTCTTTGGGTGGGTTCTCATCCACACAGGTGAGTTTGATAGTTTTCATTCTTTGGGGCGTTGATCTGCTGCAGTCAAGGCTTAGAAATATCAAAATTTAACCTAGACATACTGACAAATGCCTTGTGAACAATGGATCATCCATGCATATCTCATTATAGGCCAAGTAGTGTAAGTATTCAGTTATTATTGATATATCTCTTCTCCAACCTTGGAAGAATGTTCATCAGAAAACCTTGGAATGTATACCTTGAAAGCTGTTATGATGTAACAGTAAAATGGAGAATTTTTCTTTATTCGTCTACTGTTAGTAAACTTCGAACAGCTGGGTGTTCAAATGGCAACAGATGTATCAAAGGAAAACATGAACTCTGTGCATGTGAAACCAGTTCTCTCTAGTTGAATAGTGTTAGTCTTAATAGCAATTTACTCTATGACACTATTTGGAACATTTCTTCAATGCCTCTTCTTCATGGTAGGATACATGTGTAGCCCTACAAGCCCTGTCTGAGTATGCAGCCCTTTCCTTTGTCCGGGATGTGAATCTTACCATCTCGTTGGGTTACGTCGACCAGGGGAGATCCGTGGAACAGATCTATCACATCAATAACGACAACAGTAAAGTCCTGCAGATTGTTGAGGTGAGTAAAGTTGCAAAAGAGAAAAAAAGAAAAAACATGGAGCAAAATGAGCTAGATATGCTTGGACATGTACTACAGACAAAGAAAAAATAGAAATAAAATAACAAAGCATCATAAATGTAAAGATGGGGTTCCGTTAGCTGCAGATAGATGACAAAGAAATTAAAGCATCACAAAGACATGTAAAGATTGGTTTGTCAATTTTTTAATGAAATTCATATTTGGTCCATGGGTCCAAGGTTTTAACGAACCTCAGCGATCAGTTTTTGGTCAAATTCTGAAAAGCTTGAAAATAAAAATAAGCTCCAAAGGTAGAGCTTGAATGAACTTCTTAACTGAAATGTGGATGCACCTTATTTAGAACAAGAATGTTGTGCACAGAGTAAACATTAAATTTGCTCATATAAAATGTGGCAAGGAATCACTGAGCCTCTTAGGGTCTGGCTATCTGGTTCAGCAATTTGAACAAGATAAAGGAACAAAGAATGATTGAATACAATGGACTGTATATGATCTTGTGAAACAATTGGGCTTGAGAATGGTTTAAATACTCAGTACTGATTGACACCAGAGACTTTAATTGTTACCTTCAAGTCTAAGTTGCTTTATGATAAAGGTGGTGGCATTTGAAGCAATGAGACTTAGAAATTGGGAGGTTCTGGGTTCGATACCCGGCCGGGTCATAGTGAGGTGGGATTTTTCATCCAAGAGCAATCTATAGTTTTTCCCATCTGAAATGACTTTCTAAAATTGAAAAAAGATTCCAAATTTGAGTAAAAAATGTTGAATCGGAAGCCACCCGATACGTAAGTTGTAATCCATAAGCCCTTGCAGGTTTCTCCCACATTTTTGGACGCTTAAGCGTCATAAATATAACTGCTGATTATTATGATTATTATGTCAATGGCTTTATACATCATATTTTCTTCTCACCAGGTGCCTGCTCTATCTCAGAATCTGTTCCTGAGGAGTACGGGAGAAGGCTGTGGTTTACTGCAGGTAATCTGCCAATCAGATCATTTCTGTGGATGAAAGGCACCCTCTCTTCCTTTGATCATTGTGCAAGTGTGTGTGGTTAACCCGTCAAGTGTCCAGTGTGAACATTCGATACGTGAATACAAAAGATCATCAGCACTTCTGACATAGATATGTAGAAACCATCACCCATCCCTCGTTTTTACTTTATTTATCAATCTGTACATTCAGGCCAAGTAGTGATGTAGTTGTATCAGTTATGTACAATATGAAATTGAATGTAACTGTCCCAGTGCAGGTATCTAGGAATGCCTACACCCTCCCTCAACTATAATATTATTGTCATGTATCTGGAATGTAGCAAATGATGTATTTCACTACACGTTGTAATATTGCAAAACGAATAACTTGTCTAAAACAATGACAAAATTAACCTCGAGAGTGCGTTGATCACATTGCTTTATTCCTCCATTTTGTAAACACTTGGAATCAGAGTTAAGATGGTTTATGTGAAAAAAGTATAAAATAATGGGAATTTTTTTTTTTCTTGTAACATTTCTAATCGTCGTTTAGGTTGACGTAAACTACAACATCCCAGATCCAAACAGAAATCCACCTTTTAAGCTGAATGTTGACATTGTTCAGTCCGTATCCGAGCAACTGAGGAGGGGTAAGCGTAACGCTAACACTATACCTGGAACCAGACGGAACAAAGCACGCATTTCAATCAAAGTCTGCACAAGGTAAGAACATTTTCTTTGGAGTTTGTTTGTCTGTGCCCCAGATTTGGTATTAAAAGCAGTGTTTATTTGGTTTCCACTAAGAGCAGTAACATTTTTCATAAATTCAAGTTTGTTGTTGTTGTTTGTTGTTTTTATTGCTCTAAAACTCTTCAGTCAATAAATATCTTGATGTTTTAATCTTAATAGGTGGCAGCATATAGGATCATCCAACATGGCTGTTATTGAAGTTGACCTCATCAGTGGCTTCACAGCGGACATACAGAGTCTAGAAGAGGTAAGATTTACATTAACTTTTAAAAACAAGAAAGAATTTCTAGTTGGCAGAGAAATGGTGGTAATTTGAGTTTAAAATGTATGAAAAATGAGAAATAGAACAAATGGCTAATGAAAACTAGAATGAATGAGTCTGCTGTGGATTGTACATGTGTAACATTTCACAATATTCTAGTAATTAATCGTTTTAAGTTTTACTAGACTTAGACATTGAAGATGGTGAAATTAAACAGTTGAGCGTCTCACTGATGGGAAAATATACTGAAGGTGGCAGCCGAGAAGTTTGTACGACCTTCATCATAGTGTAAAAATATGTGCCATATATATTTTACATTTTAGTACTTATATCTTTCTTGTATAAATGTAGAGTCATGTAACCGGTTTCTCTTCTCTTCGGCATTACTAGCTGCTGATTGGTAGACACGTCAAGCGTTACGAGGTTGAGGGACGTAAGGTGATCCTCTATTTTGATGAGATTCCCAGCCAGTGTATGACCTGTGTGACTTTCATAGCTCAGCAAGAATTTCTAGTTAGAAAGCTGCAGGCTGTACCAGTCAAGGTGTACGACTATTATGAACCACGTAAGTAGAAGATCAAAGCTTCATGGAGCATTGGGTATGATATGTGGGGCTAACCTAAACCAAGAAATGCAATGGTTACACATCAGGGGGCAGATCCAGGATTTTATAAAGGAGGCCCTGGGGTCTTTGAAGCCCACTCTACATGAAGAGCACTGGGTTGCATCCTCTCTCCTCCTCCACCCCCGTCCTTCCCTCCCTGTCCAGAAAAAGGATCAAATGTTTTACAACAAATTGCACTTTCTGAGGCATACTTAAACCACAAATGAAGTGTTGCAGGGTGCACAAATGGGAGCATTTGATTAATTCTTTGCTTCTTGAGGGGTGATCACCCCCCCCCCTCCCTTCTGGGTCCATGCCTGCACATAATTGGATACTCCCAACGTAACTAGATCATGTTGTGAAAGCCATAATGCTAGTTCTAATTAGCCAGAAAATAAATGCTGTTTGTAGCATTGGGTGAAAATGTTGCACGAAAAAGTCTCTGACAAAGTCTTGAATTAACAAATAATGTCTCTAGGGACCTAATTCTACTTGCAATGCAAAAATCTTCTTACCATCATATATTTCATCACACCGCTTTCCCCTCCCACAAGACCTTCTTTACCCCCCCCCCCCCCCTTCTTCCCAGCCCTTCTCTCTGTTTCAATAGCAAAAATTCCCTGAATATATTTTCTAGTGCTGTAATGTGCCATTAACAAATCCTACAAAACAGTAGTGTA
Organism: Apostichopus parvimensis; assembly: GCA_000934455.1. Lineage (NCBI taxonomy): Eukaryota > Metazoa > Echinodermata > Holothuroidea > Aspidochirotida > Stichopodidae > Apostichopus > Apostichopus parvimensis. Next base: position 22,355 of record KN887160.1, read on the forward strand.
TGTTTGGAGGTGCCTGGCAACATAGCACTGAAAAGCATGTCTTCATATTTTGTTCTCAGACTATGAGGCGATCCGTTTGTACAACGTTACAGGAGAGATCCGAAACGAAGTGCCTTGCAAAGGAGAACATTGTAATGAAGTTGGAGATGGTACCATACCTGAAGAATTACTCACTCCATGTACGTTATTAACAGAATCCGTCTGCTTCCTGTATGATTTAACTGTAACTGTCAAAGAAATCTAGTTTTAATGCCATACACTTCATGGAAAGATATAAGTTTTAGCAGGGACAGTGGCTGAAGTTGTTACAGTTTTTTTTTTTAAAGAGAAATTTCTGCCATGAAACCTTTCATCTGACTTCTTGAAAATAAAATGACTTTGAAATGTAAAAGATGATGTAAAAAGCAAAAAATATTTTGAAAGAAGATGCTCTCCAAAACATTTCCCAAATTTCCATAGTTCTTGAGAATGTGAAATATCGCTTGTAAACACGTATGGTAAAAATATCCTGGTCTCAAAGTGGTAACGTTTCCATGGAAACTTTTGTTGTTGGGTATGATAATTACCGGAGGAAACTGTCAATTTGCCATTGATGCTGTCTGTTATATCAAGCTATGTTTTTAGTTGGTGTTGTATGATATATCAAGCTATGCTTTCAGTACCTTAGTTTGTTGTTAGAGTCCCTCCTCTAACATCCCCTTCAATCCCCCTCCCCACTCCGCTCCCCTTTTTACCTAACTATTCAATCTTGTAAGATCAATGACTATCAGAATCACTTGCAATTTCTCTCTTTTTTGTTTGTCTGGTCAAGACTTAACACCTCGTGAACTGCACCTGTGTAACACTGTGAATGGTGACTGTGTTTTCATGGCCGACAGTATACAGTGTTCATGCGAGCGTACTTGCAGCTACGGAGGACCTCGAGTCTGTGGAAACGACGGCATTATATATGATAACTACTGCCACTTGGAAGTGGCTGCCTGTCAGCAGGATGAAATTATCAGGATAATACCAATGACAAACTGTAGAGGTAAATTTAAAACCAAATAAATGTATGAGACGAGATTAGTAATTATCAAAGTCATAGCTAATAACTTGAAAAAGAAGGGGAAAAGGGTAAATTAAAAACCAAATAAATGTATGAGACGGGATTAGTAATTATCAAAGTCATAGCTCATAAAGAGCAGTTTTCTATATTACAAACAGCTCCTTAGGGTCACATAGCAATCCTCTCTTTGTAAGCTTAATATCAAAATATATTCAACATCAACAAACATCAAATTGCCTCTTCTATCTGTCAGTTTTGGGAGATGGATTTACCAAAATTGTTGTAACAGCCTTTTCCCGCCGATTTTAGTTTCATTTACAATTTTACAACGACAACAGTAGAAAATGCATCTTTTATTAGGCTTCTGCCTCTCTCTATCTTCCCTAAGAGAACTTGATGAAATTTCACTCAACATTCTATGATATTCTCTTTTAGAGTAATTGTTATACTCATTTGATTTGATTTTTTTTCCTCTGTTTTCATTACACTTTTATGCTTTGTTGTACAGCTGCTGTGCCATTGTGTTCTTGGCTGTATATTTGTGTAATGTCAGAATTAGGGGTTGGAGTAGGAGATTGTTAGCTACTTCATTTCAGAGAACAAAGTTTCCCTTAAAACAAGTTTTGCATCGCTTCAACCACCCCCCCACCCCCCTCCCTTAGTGCTTATCATTTGTATTTTATATCACTTTGGTTGCATTGTGTTTATGGGCATTGAATTAGATGGTGTGACAAACAACACGTCTGATGCGTAGAGAGGTATTTATCTATATCAATATTTAAGCAGGAATTTTATTTGACTATCCTTGACAGCTTCTACATTACAATACAGGTAATAGCAAACACATGTCAAGTTTTCACTTTCTCTCAATAATGCCCTTCTATCAATGCAGAAGCTGCTGGTGAACAGATGTCCGTGGAACAGGATGATGACGGCGGTCCGTCCCAGCTCCAAGAAGATGAAACTCCTGATGAGAAGGAGGATATAGACTACCAAGATGAAAGTGATTCCATCTCATCAGCTTTCAGTCAGAGTCCCTTCATCCCAATCATTCAGTGGTTTTCCCAAAACACAGTACCACCGGGTTTTCTTAGGTCTGAGAGCTTGGAGCCAAGCACAGCAACGCCAGAGACTTCGATGCTTGATTGGGGGGATGGTGAAACGATGGACGATGAGGTCTGGCAGATGGAACCATTATCTCAGCTCCCACGAGAAGACCAAGGATACCTCCTCAACAAGTTACCAACCTCTTCTCCATTCTCAGAGTTATGGATGAAGTCCTTCACACCATCTACACCAGACATGACACAACAAGACTTCATAAATGAAACAAGTTTGGAAAGTCAAGAGAATGACCTGGATGAAGAAGAATGGCTTCTTCCAGACTATGAGGAAGAGGAGGAAAATGAAGAAGAAGAAGAGGAGGAAAAAGATAAAATCGTATCAAATAAAAGAAATGATACCTCGACTGAGAAACCTTGGGTGAAATTGGAGGTAACGAATAAGTCTACACCAGACGGCGACGACATGAAGCTAAACAACGACAGAGATGTCTCCACAGAGAGGATAGTGGAGGCTGATGGAGAAATAACAACAATAGTTTATGATGATGATGATAGGTATGGTTCAACTACAATGAATCAGGAGAGAGACAATAGCTCACAAGAGGAGGCAAGCGATGATATATCCCGTTCGACCATGAAGGCAAAGAGCGAGACTGAATTCAGTGATATGGGTTGGAATGTGGTAACAGAGGAGGTGCCCAATAGAGTCACGAACAAACTCAAACTGGTCACTGAAAGAGTCACGACTGAGTCATTCTTAGATGAAGTTGTCACTTACACACAGCAGACCAGAATGATTGAAGGTAAGGCAACCATTTCAGAAGTAGAATGCTGAGGGGGCTGCAGCCAGACTGCATAGGACATGATCTCTTGTTTCACACAAATGTTCCTGCTGGTCTGTCATGATAATCTATTGTTTGACATTGATGCAGCCCTGTAGCAGGGCATCTTGCAGCTGTTATTTTTGACACAGTGTGTAAGCACTAACGGAGGATGCCTTTCAATCATAAGGTCCCAAGTTCCAGTCACTCCAAGATTAATGTATGTCCAGTTACAGAGTTGTTGACAATTGACAATTCATAATCATGGATGTTAAATATGAATCTAAGAGACTGACTTCGGTCAGCTTGCGGCTTTGATAAGCCAGTGATGGCTTCTTCGTGAGTTCCTGCTTGCAGGAGGATCTAAAATACATACATACAAATACTGGCAGGAAAATTGTCCCAACTGGCTAATTCCTGTATCTGTTACCACTTGGAAATATTTTGAACAGGGGTACAACAATGGTGCACTTATATTATGTTGATCACCATGAGATGGCTATTAACATTAACTTCTCTTCTTCCAGATGAGAGTGAGGAGGAGGAAGAAGAAGGTGCTGTTTCACAGGTGAGTCTTTTATTGCCAGTATTAATATATCACTCTATACCATGCTTCAAAGCCAATCGTACTGGCAGTATGATTGTATCCTCCAACCTTCATCCAATACAAACATGATATCTATACTGGTCATACTGTCAGTACAAGTGCTTAGAAAGAATTATCCCACCGGGGGGGGGGGTGTATCCAACCAAGAGAAATACCATGATCAATCAAAGTAAATATGGTCCGGCAAATATGAATGTCTCTGATTATATTGAACTGTTTCGGAGTCTAATTTGGTAAAAGAATGATGCAAGAAGCTATTTGAGTTATATAACTACAATTGCAAGTTTCCAGGAAATAATTAATATTTTTACCGTTTACACAGCCTATTTACATGGTTCATGCATTTTTTTTTCTCATAAAAATTCAAAAGGAACAGAAATCAGAAAGTTGATGTATTCAAACTTGGCTATTCATCTTGACATTTTGGTATTAACACTCTGGTACAATTTGCATACAATGTTGCTAACTGACACCAGATTATATCTTTTTGACTTTCCATCTTTGAAAAGAGGACTGGGGTCGAGAAAGTTGTTTTGGTTATCATGCCCAGGCAATTATCTTGGGCGACCTATCTTAACAAAGATTACCTTCGCGGTGGCTGAGAAAATCACTGCCAATAGTTATAAACCAAAATATTACGGTATTTTGGTTGCCTTGTGGACTTCATTTTGGGAAAATTATTCGCACTAACATTTCCCTACTTCTTCAATGTCTAAGGTTTCCTTTCTATAATACCGGTTTGTTTTAACAATGGTTGACCTTCCTAGCTCTGTTGTTGTATGACTACACTTTATCATTACTCATCAGGAACACGAGCAAGAAGGTGACAGGGACCAATCACAAGTTCCTAGATGGCTTTTTGATCACAAGGTACCCCTTCCTGACGTACTCAGTCACGGCACCATCTTACCATGGAACCAAAGGGTGCCACGACAAGACGATAAGAGGTAGACGGAACGTTTGACCTCCATGGAGAAATTTGAAGGGTGCAAAATACCCCATAATCTGCCTTACATTTGTTTGAGAATTAGACGAGTAAAGCATTATTTACGATAAAAACGAAGGGAAGGTGAGAGATGTGGTATACGGATTACTCTGAACGTCCAAACACTACAATGCCACAAACAGATCAAAACTTTATTAATGCAGTTGGAAAGAATGAAAGAGTTTATCTATGGAGATGTTTCTAAATGCAGAGATCCAAATGTAGAAGAGGTTTTGTTGAAAGTCTTTTTGGAAAGAAGGAGTTTTATGTATTCAAGAAAAGTTCTGTGGTGAAACTATGGGAAGGAAATTTACATTCTGTGGATTCCAACGATTTTTTTTAACTGATAACAGAAAAGAAATTTGTATATGCTCACAGTGACATTGATATTTTTCTTACTTTTTCTCTATAAATGTGTATTTTTCAGTCTTTTACTTTGACAATGATTTTTCCTGGAAAACCAACAGCGGCCAGTTGAGGGTGAAAATTACCTTCAAGTGTAAAAACGATGGACAGCCAAAAAGAAACCCTCCTTTCCTTCCACTATTTGTCAGCATTTTATGAACTGTGCTTTATATTTCTATGGCATACATGTCTTTTTTCAATTTTTCGGATGTATTAAATTGTAAATATTTCATATTATGTAATCCACATTTTTTCAACTCACAAAACCATGGAATGTCGAACAGTGAATTCTGTAGTGTTGGTTGGGAGCGACTAATGTATGTAAGACTGGTGACACAATACGCAGTCAACGAATAATTTCATTAATAGCTGAATCCTTTTTACTTCCTTGACATGGACCTAGGTTACAGGTCATGAAAATAAGACAAAAAACTCTTCAGTTTTTGTCTAATTTATGAAACAAAGATGTAGTCTCATGTTAAAAGTATTTAGTGAACTAACAACCTACAAACAATGCCAAGTGCTTCTGGCATTGAGAAAAATGATTGCATTCAATGAAATGCCCAAAAGTGAGAAAATAAGGCAGCTGGCCTATACCTGCAGGCTCCAGACATTATCTTTATCATGTAAGTCGTGTTGAACAGACACTTCCAGGTATTGAACTTGAATTGATGTATTGATGTCAGGGAGGGAGATGAAACTCGAGCATCTCGACTCCAATCATGGTTCAGCTTCTTCGAAACGAGCCAGTCACATGTCATAAAAAGGGTGATTTCTCACTGGAGTAGTAACATGATGGATGACAGAAAGGCATTTAAACATGCTTTCCACGATAGATAGCAAATTATTTTGTAATGACTAAATAGGCTTTATTCATACACTGAGGGATTTCTTGATTATGTAAAAATGGCAGTGTTACACTACCATAGTAGAAGATATGAAACTGTACTATATTACAATTCAATTCACTGCTGATATGCCATAGTCCAACAAGAATGGACATTGGAGTACAGGTGTAATGTTTTTACAGCTATTTTGGTTATCAAATCCTTTACATTGAAAATATACTAGATGTCTTGAATCTCTGTTTAGGCCCAAACATTAATTTGTTGTTTTATAATTTGTCATAAACATTCATGAAAAATGTTCGTTTAACTTCATATAAACAACAGGGCAGCAGTGAAAACACCTTACTTCCTTTATAAAATTGGAAACATGTGATCTGAAACCCATAAAGCATAATGTTTCTACTATAGTCAGTATTGCTAATTTCGGAACACTGCCAATTTCGGACACCCCTAAGAAATGCACGATTTCACCATGACAACCTACAGGAAGAGCCAAATTTCACCAAAAAGTACGAAATGACCCGTGTGCAAGTAAATA
>KN887160.1:38462-51214 GCA_000934455.1 Apostichopus parvimensis
TCAAACATGTGCAATAGTATTTCAGTACAATGAATAACCATGGGGCATGGTTAATAAAAAGGCCATGGTGATTATGAGGGGGGTGTAGTTCTTAGATAATCATTATGAATACATAGGCACTGCCAATAAAAGGGTGTGGCTAATATAAGGGCATGACGAGGATAATGGGCGTGGTCTGAGAATGGGCATGGTTGGTATGAAACAAAGCAAAATGAAAAGCAGACGAAAAGGGGTAAAGTGGAATCTTTATATTTGAAGACAAATGCAACCATAATGACTGGCTTAAATATGATCATAATTCTACAAAAAAAAACAGAATAACAGTACAATCAATAAATATTGATGCTGCCACTTATGTTAATAGACATAATCATTTGAATCTAACACAGTTTGATGAACCAAGTTTATATGATATTACTTCTAGAAAATTCATAAACATGTCGGAACCTATAAATAAAGTAAAAGGAAACCATAGAATAGTATTTTCTTCATGTAAGAAGGCTTCAGTCTTAATTCATTTTCCTTTCCTAACATCTTGTGGTTCCTCCAATCGCAGCCTCTCCAATTTTCTGTTCCTTCCAGATATTTTCTAAACAGCAATTTCCCACTCATCAAAATTGGTACCCAGAGAATAAACTACAACCAATATATTTTGTCAAAATAAATTCCAATCAACTTTGACAACTCTCACCTGAACTAACTTGTTGGCAGTATATGTAGATACAGTAAACTAGTATAAAATGCCCTAACTTTAAGCTATTAATTGAAATGAATAACATCATTTGCAATGCATCTCCACATTTTTCTATCACCTATCTCTTTTATGGGTTTCTTTGGTAACCACCGGCACTTTCTCATTTTAGAAAGACAAATTTTTGCATATAGATGAGTAATTAAGTTTATTCAATAAATCCTTGTGGAGAGACCCACTGAGGGAACTCATGAACTCTCTCTACAGTGAGTACAATAAGAGCATCACTTCAAAAATCATAAAAGTTGTTCTCACTGACTGATGTTAAATCTGAATTTTCAAATAGGGCTATCTGAATATTCAAACAGAGCTGTTAATGTGCATTTCCTAAGCACTATTTAAAAAACAATTTGCACATGCAGACTGGATTGCCCACCACCACCAAATACTAAGTACCAGTTCTGTTGTTTTAAAGTGTTTGTCACTTATACCAGCATGTATAGGCTTGCTTTGGTCTCCAAATAAAAAGAACTAAATCCAAATGGGAGGTCAAAATCCTCAGAAAATACAGCTTTTCATACTTAATAGCAACTTTTCAACATAGGATGGGGGATAATTAGACCCTTGAAACCATGCCCCTGCCCTTAAATCTACCTAGGCCTACAAGTAGCAAGTTTACACACCAAACCTCGATGAAATGTTGGCTGTAACGAAACAACAAATCAATGTAGGGAGGGACACAAATGCATAGACACACAACAGTGAATAAATATAACAGCTGGTATATAAGACAGCAAGCATGATATCAAGTGAAGGCAAAGCTGTGTATAAGATTCTCAATATTTCCATTCAACAAACTTTTGGCATTCTTCTCAAACAACCAAACAGATAGCCTTCATATCAAGTAAAGTTCTTTTGGGAGTTTTGATTCGTAATCTTCTAGCCATTTCCAAAACTGAAAGTCATTACATCTAGTCCTGTAAACTAACTGTGCTCACACCCACTTAACACTGTATGGAAGACATAACAGTAATAGTACTAGGGAATTCAAATGCAGATGTATTTATGAAATCATCCAAGTTATTTACCCTTCGTAATTTAGATAACTCTTGCTTCCACGATGGCAGAACTAAATCTGCCTATGCTGGTTCCATAGACATGATATATATATATATTTATTTTTTACATTTTGCTTTGTCGTTAATGGACAGTATCCAGGCAGTGGTATCCCTTATAGAATTAATTAACTAATTAACCGATGGCTCTAACAGTCATCACATAGTATGTCGTCAGAGAGCTCTCCTCAAGCCATGGAGCACCTGGAAAAAGTGATAACCTTCTCTTACCCATCCCTCTCCCCCTAAGTCAAACCCTCCCAAGTCACTCTACTTGGTCCTTTAAACAGGCACACAAGGGTACACATTACAAACTTATGAAGCTAAGAAAAAAAAAAGGTTGATGCAGAAGTGAAATAAGAAAATATGAATTTCATTCATTCAATTTTTGAATTATATCTGATTATTTCTTCTAAAATCTGTTCATGCCCAAGTTTCATAGCACACACACGCTGTTGCAATAATAGCACCAATGTGTTCACACTAAAAGCATTACCATGCCTAGGAAAGCATTATCATTCTGCAACACTATATCAAAAATGTTTCTCTCAATCTGAAACATTTTATGAATGAGCTATTCCTAAGAATGGTAATCTATTTTTACACCAGATACAAGGAGTTCCACTATTTTTAACTATTTTCTTTTTCCTTTTTCAATTTGCATTCCAATAGACCTCTTTTGGCATTGTTTCTCAACTGCCGATGAATAAATAAGAGCATAGAGGGCGCCTCACATGTGTTCTGGATGATTGTGCAAGCACGTAATGAACTCTGCCACTGGCTCGCCTTCAAAACAGATTTTGTGTATTGCTGTGAACAACGGATATCTGAAAAAGAGAAGAGAAAAAAGAAGAAGTTATGAATGTAAATGTGGGTGGAATTCTGTCCCAGCTGCTAATGTAAAATTTAATTGTTCATGGAACCCTGCAGATACTTCTAATTTTTCTATGTTATTTGTTAATGGAAACTCCTTGAAGAGACCATGTGACCTCACATTGATGTAAGCCAAAATATACTGTTGTGTGATTATTCATGTGAACAAATGCAAAAAAAGCATTAATTTAAAATATTTTTTTACCTTTTTCTATGTATCTTAGCCTTGCTTAAAAGGTAAGTGTACTTATATTCAAACTGCCTGGAAAGCAGTTATTTTAGTATATCTAAAGCAGCCACATGTGCAGGTGTGACAATCCGAATGGCTTACTACTTGCACTTCATGTCAGGTGGCTATCCAATTCACAGTTTTAGATTATTTGAATCTCAAAGCAATTTTTGAGAGGCCATTAGACTGCATAGTGCAGTGACTTTGATTGGAGAACCACCAAACCATCATTTCTCCAAAACTATAACTGGTATGGAGATGTAGCCTGCACTGATTACACTTGAATTTTATAATCTGCATAATTTCAAAAACATACTTTTTTGACAAAAGATCATTAATTATTAAGCTTTGATATAAAGATGCGGTACTTAATATTGATGAAAATCTGGTCTTAAGAACCAAAGACTCAAGAAAATGTTTACAACCTGGGTAATTTTTTGCTTTTGCTCACCTCGATTCAAGACCTTTCTCCTTTAACATTTTATTGACTTCAGCTGCCGTCTGTGGTCCTTGCAATTTCTGGCCATTCAACATCTCCTTCTCTAGTTCCTCTAAAGACTGTTGACCAAAAAGAATGCAGAAAAACTTGCTTGTAGGAATAAGTTGCATCCATTTTCTGATGTATTGTTAAGTTAGTGTTGATTTAGGTTTGTATGTATATATGATACATACTAATAGTGAAAAGGATTTTGCCGAACAGATATTTTTGGAGCGCCAGTAAAATTTTGACTGATAAATTAAAATTTGTTGGATAAAATAATACTAAACACAACTTGATAACTATGGTTGTCTAAGGCATATGATGATGTGAATACCATGTCCAGGTGTTGTAAACTTTTTATTTGTTGTTGTATGATAACTCACTTTGTGTCACTTGATGTAACTCACTGTATTGATTGTAAATCTATTTGTGTTGATGCAAACTCACTGCATAGTGATGTTAACTTACTATGTGTTCTTGCCAACTCACTGATATCACTCACAGTGTTGATGAAATCACTATACATTGATGTAAACTCACCTTGATTTAAACTGCCTATGTATAGCTGTAAACTCACACATGTTCATGCAAGCTGACATGTTTTGATATAAACCCACTAATGTGAGGCAAAAACACTAGGTAAAGATCTTAACTGTCTATCTGCAGATGTAAAGTCATGTGTTCATGTAAACTCACTATGTGTTAGTGTAAAGTCACTATGTGTTAGTGTCAAATCACTATGTGAAGATGCAAAGACAAAATCTGTTTTCTAGCATGATGTTAAATCCAATCTCATGGGAATTTATCACTGTAAACTATGTACTGAAAGAAGATCAACGCATGTTAATACATCAAGTGTGAAGAAATTCTATCATAAAGCTCCATCACTACGGATAACCCTTAAGAAGAGAAAAAAAGTAGCTTTGAAGAGAAAAGTTACTTTGCTATCTGAGGTGATTAGTCTTATTATACAGCATAAAATCATCATGTTGTTATCTTTAGTCATATCATTAACTTTGAGTATTAAGTGATGCTGTTCATCAGTGAAGTAGTGATAGTAATACATAGGAGAATGTAGGTGTTTCTGGTGTTAACCTTTGACATCATCAGACATAGGAGGAAAACTCTTGAAGGGTTCATAGTTTGACACAAAATGTCAAGATACTCTGTTTACCTCTAAGACCCGCAAACTTAAACAATGCTAAAATGAACCCGGGTATCACCCTCCCCCTCCCCTGCACCCGGCAACCTAAAAACTAAAAAAGGCGACATGGGGGCATGGGATGAAATATGAAAAAATGAAATATGAACGACACAACACACAAAAGTAACCCGGAGGCCAGAGACAATATACAATGCCTACACCTTGCACCTAAGCACAAAGCACAAAGCCACCTGACACTTTACGCCACCGTACAAAGTAGCAAGGAGAGATGAAACCCCCCAACTCTCTAAGAATGTGGAGACTTCGACGTTATTGTAGAAAGACTTGGCAAATGCAATCATTTCCATGAGTCCAAGGCGGATTACAGCTGCTTTGGTGTTATCTCCTAGCTTGAGACCGTCCACAAATCCTGCACCAACAGCAACGATATTCTGATAATGATGAGTGAAAAAAAGAAGATAAAATAATCAAAAGTTTTTAGCAACTACTAACAATAGTTTAAACAAAACTTAATAGAATTGTAAGATAGGCATATTATATGTGTTTGTATAGCTTTTCAATGTTAGTATTTTACCCGCTCTGTGTCACTTTAACATGGCACAGTAGACCAGTATCTTGATGTATCCATGTTTACACATGAACACACATTGTGGCAACTGAACCTGTTCTTTTCCTGAAAGGGAGAGGAATGGTGGCAGGGGGGTGGAGGGTATTGTGGGGGGGAAGTTTCTACTCATATAGGCACTTCTATTGCTATGATGATACTTTCTATCCATCTTTGCAGAGTCATCATTTACACTAAAGAAGTATAATGTGGCAGAACTATATGATATATATATACAGTATGTGCACATGGCTAGGTTAAGTAGTTTGCAGTTGGAATGTACACATAAACTCTCTTACACAATAAGAACCTTTTGCATGTCTCAGTCCCTGCCTATTCATCATAGGTATGAACTCCAAAGTAATGTGAGTTGAGAGGGTCCATTTAAATGATTATTAGTAAGATTAGCTTACCTTGAGAGCCCCACACAGTTTTACAGTGTGTTCATGTAAATGAGTATTAGTAAGATTAGCTTACCTTGAGAGCCCCACACAGTTCTACAGTGTGTTCATCAGAAACTACCACTACTCTGAATGTCTCGACCTCAAACAATTTCTTCAACAAAGCACCTCGTGCTTCGTCACTGCACCCTAAAAGAAAGAAAATTATTATTTGGTTGATTAAATTTGAAACACAACCATAAAGAATTTCCTCCTCCCATATTGACTAAATGGGTGCCCACTGACATAAATTTGATACCACAATATCTCCGGAACAGAGCAAGACTTTTCTGAGTGTTTGGAGGAGTTTATAACACTCGGACTATGGAAAGTAAAGACCAAGGTTGTGTTTCCTTCTCCTTTTTGTCTTCATAGAAAGGGTCTCTATCCAGCTGGACTTAGGAGCTATAACCGTACCAGTTAATATACAACTTCAAGAATCTGTCGTTTACTATCCTCTAACACAAGAATCAAGGTCTGAGTTAGCTCCATTAATACTGCACTATATTTAGCATTTAAACAAAAGGATGAAATCACCAAACAGAACATATTTCCACCATGTGAATGTTAATGAGTGCATGATTCGTGAATTTGATTTGATTCTCAGCCATTTGTCACCCAGGCAACAGTATAAATTACAGGGAAATATAAAAGAGGAAAATTTCAAAATTGTCAACGTTTTCTTCCATTTTTGACATATAACATTACTAGTCAAGCTATTTAACTACATTGCTGTGGGATTTTAGTAATCAAATATTATCTACGAATTGATCAAAATCAACTTGAAAAAAACTGCCTAAAAATATTGCAATCTGCTGACATTTTGCCTATTAAATTAGTCAATAGAATGTTATAGGAATAGCCTACACATGTTTTCTCACGATATGAAACACCTGCCATGGTACTGATAAAATTCAGAGCATAGTTCAATAATATATTCCCATTTCATACATTTTGTTAGTCTGAATTTTACTGTTCTGAAGTCTGTTTATCACAACATGCAGGTGTTTGTGTGACAAACAAGCACTTAAATTTGTGTAGCAATTTTCTCATGTTGTCCCTCTGTGATATCTTATAATTTTCTTCCAGTTCTGTGGTCCAGTGGATAAAGGCGGAGGCATTTGAAGCAATGAGGCTTAGCAATCGGGAGGTTCCGTGGTTTGATACCCAACCGGGTCATAGTAAGGTGGGTTTTTCATCAAAGAGCAATGGTCGGTTTTCCAATCTGGAATGACTTTCTATGTTGAAAAGATTCCAAATTTGAGCTTAAAATGTTGAATTGGAAGCCACGCGACGTGTAAGTTGTAATCTATAAACCCTTGCGGGTTTCTCTGACATTTGTGGTCGCTTAAGAGTCCTAAAAATAACTGCTGATTATTATTATCACTACTAAATTATTAATTACTTCGTAGACTTGATAAAGTCGAGACCTTTATTTAGCCTTACCGATGGTCGTTTCACAGTAGTTACCAGCTGCGACCTCTTTGGCAATATTGGCTCCCATCAGGGCGTAAACTCTCATATCGTTAAGGTTTTCTGAGATCATCTGAGATATTAATTCCAGCCCGTTATCTTTGATGTGAACTCCCTAAAAGAATATAACAGAAAAGAATTACAACATGAAGGAGGTTCCTTTTCTCGAGTTGGAGTTAGCTTCACATTTAGTTTTATGTTCTTTCAGGATGGATTCTACAGGTTATAGCAAGTGAATCCATCTGCAAAATATTTAGACTGTAACTTGCAACAATTCTGTATTTTTTATACAATACATACAATACAGATTAGAGTTTTACTGTAACAAAGTTTTAGTCATTTAACTCCAACAGATTTGCTGTTAGGCCTTCAAATGAACTGCTGCATTGATTGACCCATTCTTATAAATTGTTACTTTATAAAGGTAAGTATTGCAGGATGATATGGGGTCATTTCTTTAAACTTGTTTGATTTACTGACCTTAATCAGAGAGATACCAAATGCTGTCTTCTTGATATTACCAGCAAGCTGACTGCAGACCTTTGGTACAAACTGATGAGGGAGCACCCATACAAGAAGATCTGCATCCTTAGCAGCGTCAACTACATTTGGAATGGCAACCTGATGAAGAGATAGAAAGAAGGAATGAGTGAGACGCATGGTCTGGGTTTGGGGTAAAGAAATTGATTGAGGAGGGAGAGGCAAGTTGTGTACATTTGTAGGAGAGGGGATGGGGATGACAGGGGATCAAAATTGAAACACAGAAAGAACCAACCATGTGCACATTTTACAAAGTTAATACTGCTAATCCTAAATGTTTTAAAACACACTGTTGAGACTGGATGGAACAAGAAGCCATTGAGCCAAATTATGCCCCCTGCATATTCTTCTATACACACTTACACAGTACTGATGATAATTGACAACTTTGAAACCCGCAGCTTGTATGGATAACATTAGCCAAATACTATCCACATAAATCATGTGTGGCATTGGGATTCAGAGTTAACGTTATCATTAACATCAGCAAAGCATATGATGAAGATGGCAGAGCATCAGTTAGTGTAGAATCACGTACAGTATTGACTAGTGTTCAAACGATTAACCTAATCGGAATCGGAATCGGCCCGATTATTGCATTATCGGAACATAATCGGAATCGGTAAAAATTACGTGAAATAACAGTTATGTCATACCGATTATTCAAAAACATATGGAAGGTGAAAATATCATTATTCAAAAACATGGAAGTTGAAAATATCAACTGATGTATTAGGTGTGTTCTTTTACTACGAAATATTAAAATAAAGACACCCTCTATACGTCTTTCACAATGTAATTTCATCAAATTAGGCTGCCAGGGTCGCCGATTTTGCTTCCCTCGTAAGCCATGCCAGTAAGCATGGCAGCAATACCAATTTCGCGAATTAGGAATTGCAGTTGCAGCGCGAATCGCGCAAACAGTTCTCACATCCCGCATCAAATTTGAAGCAGTGCGGGAGGGTCGCGCACAATCACCCCGGGAATTTCCCGCAGAGTGACTGGCAAATTACGGCCTTCACGAAGCAATTTCAGTACCAGCGAAAATAACCTAAAATCCCCTCAAATCTCCGACCACATGGTAGCCTTACTTCACACTAAGTCAACTGCATGGAAATCTAACCTTGCCATCTGTTTATTCGCTCTAGTTGTGTCGCAAATAAAAAATAAAAATATCCATGTAAACTGCAATCTTCGACCACATGTTAGCCTAACAACCACACTAAGTCAATGGGAAATGTAGCCTAACCATCGGTTTGCAAAAAAAAAATGCGTAGCTTAGTTTACAACTTTCAATTTGCTGGAAATCGGCATTTGTTTGGAAGGTATGTGCTATATCTTATAGAGGGAATGTTATATTTTTTATTGGAGTAGTTTCTAGTTGTTATTATTTCTTTACATCAATCTGGTAACATTTTACAGTAATTTTAAACAAGTTACGATGGTACAATTTGCTTTTCAGTTTGATTGGCCTAAGCTTACATTTTCTAATTGAACCTGAATGGAGTTAAATACGTAACGAATAGGTATGTTTAACTTTAAGTTCGTAACATTTCTATTTGTTCATAAACGGTATAATACTGAAAATAAGTACAAAATACTGTCGGAATGAAGGCAATATGTAATTAAAATTTACACTTTGGTAAAGATTGAAGATGGATGGTTTGTCTGAGATACTTTTTGAGATGGATATTTTGAGTAACTATTCTTAGCCCATTTCAAGCCATTAACAGGTGACATTCACGTCGAGGTGTTTAGGCCATTCGCTTAGCACAGTGCTGACTAGGTAGGATGTCATATTTTCGTATTTTGGAAATTTAAAAAAAAACTTTTTTTTTCTTTCCGAGAAACTCCAGAGGTAATTTGGTACATACAAAAGGATACCTAAGAGCCTTGTATTACAACGAAGCAAAAGGAAACAGAGGAAAATCACAACAATAATTGTTTCTATCACGAACTTTATTGCCGATTTCGTATAAACGGGATATTTTCTCATTTTCAAATAATCGGAATCGGAATCGGAATCGGTACTATTTTGAAAAAAATAATCGGTAATCGGTATTTTCTGTTATGCATAATCGTTTGAACACTAGTATTGACAGACAGTATACATCAGTGTGTGAAGACATATACAATCGGGGGGGTGGGAGGAGAGGGGAGGAGGAGAGGGGAGGAGCTGATATATCAGTACTTATTTCATCCTTTAGAGGAATGCAAAAACATATCACACACACACACAAACTAAAGACCTACATTCTAACATATTTAAGGTTGATAGGTGAAAAAAGAATTAAAAAAAATTGAGCATTTAAAGATTAAACCGTCTGTATCATAATCATACTACTGTACTGTTCACAATGTACAGCACAGTGGTGTGAATGAAGCATGGCAACACTGCCTTTTGAGCAAAACCTAGGTAACCACATTTGTTCAACTCCCTTTTCTCCCAGAGAATATATGTCAATACATTGCATGTTTAAACAGACTGTATCCTGTAAGTCCTGTACTGTACAGTGGTGTGTGTGAATTATGCGCCACAGAATGCATGCTGGAAATGCAGACTTGGCAATTGCAAACACTTCGTATAATCAGATTTGCTCAAATGATTTACAGTACTAGCTGCCCTATCTCAAGATAACATATCAACAATCTATTTGACAAGTTTAGTTTGCTATTTGATTGGTTTTTGACTAACAATTAAGTCTCAACAAGGTACTGATAACAAATGACTTTTCAGGGAGATAATCTAAAGGAAAATCACAGTACACCACAATAGCAATACAAATCAATTGTATTTTGGATAGCATACAACGGGATGTACGCAGTGTGGCAAAACTCGCAGTATATATATCAGTTACACACACAACAACATGTACAACTCTGGTTACCTACATGATAATAATGGGAATTGTCTCTAAGTTGTTACTTCCAAATTGATCAGCAATCTGTGAGAATTATCCCCTTATATCTCTTATCCTGCTTCAAACATAATATTACCAAAGTCCCCTCCTGCTCCCTCCTCCTATTCAACCCAAAGAATATTCCAATGGCAACAAACATCCCATACAGTATATTGCAGGTCTGTCTTGAGTCACACCAGACAAAGACATTCACCTATTACAGTACACTATCACCTTCAGAGAACTTGGTCGAGGGTTTCACCATCAAAAGAATTGCTTGCATTGCATAAAACCCTACAATGCTGGCTAATTACCTACAGAAAGCTTTATAAAATTATCTAAAGCATAACTGGATATCTTGAAGGACATTAACAACCAACCAACTTTGAGGGATATTAGGGCCTCACACATGTATGCCATGTTGGCCTGTTCCTGCATGCTTTATTCCTTGTCAAAAAAACAGCTCCCTCCTACTCCACATCTCTTCCCTCACCCACCACACTTTTCCTCACCCGTAACCCCCTCCCCTCCCCCTCTCCCCCCTTTCTCAAGTCTTTTAGAATACTAGGGCATGGAATTCAAGCAAGGCAAGGCCTGCTCAGTAATCAAGATTCATCACCAGTTTGACCTTCAACTGTGCTTCACAGTGGCTTCAGCTGTGAACGAGTATACAAATAATGAATGGTTATGAGTGCAATAGTGCAAATATTTCATGAGTTGAAAGATGGAATGTTCCATTCAACGAGGCGCAGCCGAGTTGAATAGAACAAATTACATCTTTCAACTCATGAAATATTTGCACTATTGCACGAATGGAAACCATTCATTATTTGTTTTATACAACACCTTCAAATTTGGATATAATTGGATGTAAAATGCACTCATGCAACATATTGTTTTCAACAGACAGCTAGGTTTCTCTGCTCTCTTACCATTGAAAAAAGTGCTATCAAAAAAGTATAACGCATGGTTCTATTTCATAGCGTGCAATAGAGCGGATTTTGCATGCAATCGACGAGCAATTGACCAATCAAATGGCCGGAATATAATAAGGTGTTGTATAATACTGTATTATGTATGTAGTTGAACCAGGGAGTTGTTATAACAACTCCCTGGTTGAACATGTATCCACTTTTAGCATGTAAGACAGCAGGTGTTTCCTCTTTCAGTATATATGGTACAGCTGGCAAGGTGATGCAAATTAAATAATCTTTATGTCATTAGATGATGGGATACTGTTTATATAGTTAACAGCACTGCAAACTGTATGTGAAGATACAGCACGTATATGTGTGCTACAGTAATTGCCAATACCACAGTTGTATTCATGGTCTACAAACTTAGAGCATAAGTTGCATACACACTCTTAATGACCTGAGAGGTGACACAATATTACCTTGACATTGCGAGGATAAAGTGTACAGTGCAGAAAAACACATAACCACAATGTGAATACATACTCCCATGAAAGCCATGTACCTTTACGCTCATCATTATGGTTTTCACATTTTCACTATGAAATTAAGGATCATGAGCTTCATTGCTCACAGACATACATACATGTACTGTATGTACAGTACATTAAAGGTCTGATGAGCATCATGTATATAGGATGAGACCACTCTACAGTTTAACCGGTTGACGAGCAACATTACAACCAACGAAAAGCTGCAAGTGAACTACAATTAAGCAGATTCCAGTTGATGAGAAGATCCTTTGTGAGGAGCGCTTGTGGATAATCGAAAGTTTTGGATTAGTCAATCTTGACCTATTTGCAGGGCTCATCTATTGTAGATGTGGTACAAAAGTCAATCGTTATGTTTGACTTGTTAAAAGCACTTGCGGTCGTCGGAGGAGGAACGAAGTAGAAATTAATATCTTCAAAACTCTTACCACATTCTCTGGTAATTTGTAACCAGGAAGATATTTGACATTTTCATGGTCGGTGTTGATGATTTCTGTCAACTTCCTGCCATCGACCATCTCCTCGAATACCCACATATTCACTATGTTGTCAAATTCATCATACTTGGCAGCATTTTCACCAATGATTCGTGCAATGGCACTTCCCCTGGGGGGAAAAAAATGAAAAGACGTTAATGACAGAAAAGACGACAGGACTAATTAACCTTCTGATGCGTGGTGTCTACTCTGTACATTTTGTCCAAGGGCTAGTTGAGTATGGAAGGTACCAAACTCACAGGCATACATAAATTAACTGGCAATGTAAGGATAAAGATG
>KN887160.1:59489-72913 GCA_000934455.1 Apostichopus parvimensis
GATAATATAGCTTGTATCTTACACATGAATAACTTTAGTCTGAATACTTTCAAAATGCAGCAATGATACTGTCTGACAATTTACTAAATACCTTAAACATTCCTTAAATGTTGGAATAGGGATTTTTGTCTTTTTTATTAAAATTGCTCTCTTGGAAAAACAAGTCCTATTGGGCCAACTTAATTAACAACTTTAAAAAAGATTAAATGCTCACATTATTATTTCCATCAGTATTCCATGCCCGAAAGTAGTGTTGCTGCCATTTAAGTTTTAACGTTTAACTGGTAAAGGAACGAATGTGCTGTACTGTTTAAAGTGTACAGAAGTGGAAATTTTTGTAAAAGATCTGATCACTCCCTTTTGCAATGACTTTGTGTTTATGGAGGAGTTTTCAACATTTTGTAATGTTTTTTCTCTGCGTACCATTGTTATTGTAGATATACTGTAGGGGCTAATAAGCCTACTTATTTATGATAGAATACATAGACATAAAAGATGGACAATGCACATTCTATATATTGCATAAAAACCTAATACTGCTGCACTGATAAGTCTTATGGCCCACAGATCGCATACAAAATTTCACTATGGCCCTTCAAGATCAATACATGCCCAACCCTCACCATTTGGCTTCACCTCTAAGCTATAATAACTAAATTTGCTCTCAAGAATAGTACCAGTGGAAGCTTCAGAATGAACTTCTGTCAAAGAGTAATCAGGTACATCAACGCTATTTAAATCTCATCAGTGCAATTGACCAGTCTGAAAAGGAAATAGTCTAGGGTACAAAAGATATTTCTTTTCCACAGTTATATCATTGACAAGTAGATGAATGGAATGTTACCGTAATTAAACCAGATGGCAGGGTGGCCTCTTGAAACAAGTGCTTCCGAATGATCGTAACAATAAAACATTTTGCTGGTATAACAGGATAGTTCATCAATTGTAATGGCATTGTAGCCACAGTGTAATAATGGTAAGCTGTACTGCTTCTAATGCTATATATGGAAGCTAAATGCAGATGAAAAACCTTTTTCTGCTACAAAAGGCTTCTTTGATAAGAAGATTCCATGCAATGACATATGACACAAGTTCAATTGATCATGACTCAGGTTCACCTTAGATTAAAAACATGACTCACATGTTTAATGTAAAATTTTAAAGATTTGAATTGTCATCCTCTGATACAATGGTACCTTGATGAAACAATGTGAAACAATAACAAACATTGAATAAACCATTGTCACATTGTTCTCATCACGAGACCAATGTCTATTAGTCATAGGTTAGAATTTATGAGCTTCACACATGTACTTTATATCGTAATAATTCTGAAAGGTAAACAGACCTAGTAACCTACTGTAGTGTACAGTGATTGACTGGTTTAAAAAAGGCCGAAGTCTAAAGTTTTAAAGAGCTTATAAATACATAATGTAGAAAGCAACTTAGGGGATTGATCCACCTGCCAGTTTCATATCTTTTTCCATTGTAGAGATAAATTGAAATTTATTTGTATAGCTTCCCTTATTGTACAAGTTTCCAATAGGGGGGCACGAATTACTAGATCTAAGCATAGCGCCACCATTGGTTGGTTTTGATATCCCCCCCCCCCCAGATCACCAGAAATGGCACTTCTCGGGCTTGAAAATGACCAACCAGATGTACACTTTGCCTGAGAACCAAGTATTTCCAAATAGTTTTTTTTTCATCATTTGAAGATTGTCACCAGTCACACATCATGTTCAACCTCATCACCACTCCTGTGGATCATTGCTTTTGTAGGTGATTCTACGTCGCGGACCACAATACCCGTCAGCCCCACTTTTCAAGGTTTTAAGCCCATTATTTGTTCAGAATTTGAAAATTCACATTTCAGTCCAAGAATAACTAATATAAAAGGGGAAAAATGTTAAGATGATAGGATATCATATAAAATACATCTACACATACAAAAGTTAATACATAAAATGATATAACAAACAGACTACAACAAACATTCTAAGTGCTCGGATGGAATGTACAGTATAAAGCAGCACAGTAAATAAATGAGTTTCTGTATTAAAGTTACGTTCGGTATTTTGTGGGGATTTCTTAGATTTCTGCTCGATTTGTGCAGGAGACTTTTTAGTACAGTATACAAAGGATGATTCTGATCACTGTAAATCTTATTTGCCATTCTTGTAAACTCAGTTCTTGCAACAGCATTTACTTTTTCTAAAAGTATATTGTAATCTAAATTAAATATATATTTTTAGACTTCAACTGGAATATGTATTTGAAAGCTGCTGTGGGGGCCGGTTCAGGGGGGAGCTCCAAGAGGCTGCATTTTTTGGCTCTTTTTTTTATATTTTTTTTATAGTACATTGACTTTCTAGACTCTAGAGTGAAGTGCTCCCCACCCCTCCCCCTGTGGTTGCCCATGGTCCTTATTACATGTGTGCTAGTTTTGGAATAGAATACAAAAGTTCGTAGTATCTATTGTAGGTTCAAACCAGGTAAATTAATTAGGACAAGAACAATATTGGGAAATTTAGGATACTACTATTATTGCCTAAAATATAACTGCGTACGAAGCCTAACTTAGTACTGTAGTAGTAATGTAAGTTTTTTAGTATTGCTATAGACTAGTAGTAAGTAGTATACTATTAAGTATGAGCTAGCCTAGTCAGGCTAGTATAACTATTAGTATAGTCAGTATTGCTAATTTCGGAACACTGCGAATTTCGGACACCCCTAAGAAATGCATGACACCCTACAGGAAGAGCCAAATTTCACCAACAAGTACGAAGCTACAGTTATTTTCTCTCCAAAATGACCCGTGTGCAAGTAAATACTTACATATTTGTCAATAAAATGACGGAGATCTATGAAGTCTGTTATAATTACTGAAAGAGCAACTGCGCCACCAATTTTATCACCAGCGCCACTGTGGGACTGTGTGTCCGAAAAATCGCAATACTCTAGCAAAGAAATACCAGTTCCACAATCACAAGAATCTTCGTGGAATACAACGTGAAAACAGTTTGCAGGAAAGAAAGTTTGGCCGTGTATCGTACTATAACATACTTCTCCCACCATATCAAGTATATTTTCAGGTGATTTATACCAAATAGATATAGTTTTGGGGTGTTTTAAGGCTTAGGTGTCCGGAATACGAAGTGCCCATGCTACTATTAATACTTCAGGGGCCTGTTTTCAAAGGCCGTGGCTATTCTTACGACTAGTCGTAACAATTATCTATAAACTATTCTTACGACATCGGCGAATTCATGCGCTGTAAAGTAAATAAAGCAACTGTGCGTGTAGTAGGGGTAACCCTAAACCTAACCCCTAATCCTATCCCTAACCCTAACTGGAAATAATTGTTACTCGTGGTCATAAAAATAGTACTCCTGGTTGTAAAATAGCAACTGCGCATGCGTAATCGGCAATTATACTTACGACTCGTCGTAAGAATAGACACTTTGGTTTTCAAAACCTGCTAGAATTCCATTTAGGCTAATGCTAGAATATTGTCAAACTCAGCTGAACAAATCTGTTAGCATAGGCCAAGTATGAATGTATAGTGTGAGTGTGTAGGCCCATGTAGTAATGTTATGCCTGTGGGCCCAGTGCTGGGCCTTGATCATACCCAGGCAATACAATTACAAATGGATAATACACTAGGCTAAGCACTAGTACTAGTATTGCGCGTATTGAAGTAGAACTAGTAATGCCTTGTCTACGGACATAACACTTCATTCATGAAAACTTACAACAGCTAAAACAGAACTCTGAATTTCAAGTAGAGGCAAACTATTGAAACGTAGTGTATAAAAACCAACCAATTTCCGGATCCGATAATGCACACCTTCATGTTGTAGGTCGTTTGGATGAAATTCAGCGTCTAATAGAAGGATATTCGTAAGTGTCAGCCTCAGTAGTGCAGCAGTACACAAAATTACACATGTACAGAAAGTACAAGCATGGGTCCGGGTATACCGTATGACTGAGTTGTGTGCGTACGTACACAAAATCGTGAACAGTCGTGTCATACCATGCTTCTGCATGACAAATAATTCTCACATAGTATAAGAGTACTGCATATTCATTTCACGTAGTAAGGTGTAGATGAAAACCGCTGGAAGAAGAAAATATTATTCACTATAGAAGTAATCATGCGTTGAGCCTGGCGATGTATTCTTTGATAGTCGTGGGTGACATGTTTAAACGTGCCAGGGAAATGTCAACGTCTCTGCACTTAACATTCTGTCTAGATCATGGACGGGACACAGGGAAGTTAGCGCAGTTTTAAATTGGGCAACTGAGGTCAACTTCAGTGTGATTTGAGAATAACAAAAGCCATGAAGTAGGTTCAGTGGCGTGCGCAATGTGAGGGGCGGTGGACCCCACCTCACACCGTTAGTCGAGGAAAGCACCATTTTCCGGGTGGAAAGAGGCCAATCCCACTCACCCTACATCATGCAAAAGACTTCAATGACCCAAGAGTAGCATCCCTTCGTTTATTCATTATAAATTCCTCAAATAAAATGTTTAGGACTTACCTTATTTAGTCTGGGTCAATTTGAATGCTTCATTATCAATTAGGACAACATTCTGTTCAGGACTACTAGTATTGACCTAAATTATATTATAATTATGCCTCAGAATGGACCAATTAATTAACTTCTAAATTTTATTTCATTGTCTCTTTCGGATGGGACAACCGACCTCCCCCTCTACCTGGTAGTCAGCTTCAATAACCAACCCAGCAGCAGCACCCCTCCTTATAAAATACTTCATTAGCATCTGATCCCTGCCATAAATATTCAGGCCACTACCTAAATCTGTTGGAGTGGGGAGGAAGGGGGGGGGGAGGGAGGCATTTTGGACTTTTATTATTTATTTGCACTATATTTCGTTTATAGCTACTAACATGACTTAATTATAATATGCCTAAGAAACATATTATAACATTCAAAACAATAGAATGAGAACTAAAGCAAAAACAAAACTTCTTGTTGTCAGTGCAATTAATTATTGGTATTCTATCTATTTATTTATCTTGGATCCATATTTATTTAGATCACCCAGATGTAGACAGTAAAGGCATTAGCCTTTCTTTTTGGCGCAGATTAAAAATGACCCTTAAAATGAGGATAAAATTTGGCTTTGCCATCCACATCACAAGGGCTGGCTACGTACATGTCAACTGTAATCCTCCCTCGGAATTCACATGGCAATAGCCACTGCCCTCACTTCCTGGGACAAAATTCTACCCCTTTGAATGATCCCCAAACCATAAATAATCGCAATTCAGACATGATTTATATGAAAAACTAGGTAAAAAATTCTCTCTTTTTTTTCCATCGATTATTTTTGACAGGTTTGTGGAAAAGACTTGACTACATCAACAGCGGAAACGGAGCAAATTTAGTACATCCTCAAAAGAGGGTAATATGATGTAATCTCTCATCCAAAGTGGGTCCAAATGTTTTTGGCCATCTCCATAGATCTTCCTGAATCAGGGTAATAGGAGTACGGGAACAGGAAGGGGAGGATTATGCTAGTACTCCCTTAAAAACATAAAAAGAAGAGAAATCCATTCCAAAGTGATTTTAGAATAATTCTTCGTTCTCTATAGTTGTGCTTCGAAATCATTACAATCGTGGAACAAGAAATTATCTTAAAGTCTTGCAGCTTCTGAGAACATTGCAAAGCAATCTCACATAAACTAATGTTCTGAAATATATTCATAACATTCCACAAAATATTGACAAAATCAATGATGCTAAACAGCATATTAAACAAGATAGTTTGTCTAAATTTCAAAGTATTGCCAGGGACTGATTACTTAAAATTCAAGAGTCAAGATACAGATCACAATGTCAAAACAATAACATACACAATAACAATGACAACACCCTTGTTCCTTTGGCAAGAATTCAATAAAACAACCCTGTGATGTCAAAACGTAATTAGCTTCAAATAAGCCACGACCAAAGAATCCCTGATATAATGTTCAGTAAAGCTAGATGATTGACAGAGAAAGACATACTTGTGAGTTTTTACTTTGGTTGACGAGTCTCTGGCATTTAAAAAAGTCATTTCTCAAACCTGAAACATTTTTTATGGTCTACAGCAAATCAAAATTAATTTTGATCTTGAACAGGACAAAGAAAGTTTTGTCAATATTATAGAATTCAAACTATGTGACTTAAGGTTTACACTCTTTCGAATCCTGGTCAAAGTCAAAAGTTTCTTTGCTTTCGACAAGTTTGTTTATACTTTCCATGTCAAATTTTCGTTTTTCATTAACTCACCTAAAACGGATGCATTTCTCTTGCAATTCCTGGGATGTACGGAATGATATTGGGGTGTGATAGCCGATTACATTATTTGCAAGGTACTGTTGCTTCGGACTGGCACCCTCTCAGCAAAGTGTGTGTTATATACAGATCGCCACTGACCAAGCACTGGATATCTCAGGTCGCAGAGCACAGGACTTGTAACACCGCAGTCAGTGGTTCAAATCCTGTTCTAGCCAAAAACATTTATGCTCTTTACAAGTCTGTTTTACTTATTCCCCATCAATTTTCTGTTTTTCTGTTTATTTCCTTTCAACATTATTTTTTGGTTATCCTTCAATGTATAACACTATCATAAACAAACACTTATAAACAAAAAGCTGGGCGTGCCAGATTTGGTGTGCTTATTATTAATTAATCAAATATTGCATATTAATTAAACTAGACATGAGCGGCAGTGTATTCAAGGCTCTGTATTAACATATTTATTTTTATAATTTGTGATTTAAGTTTGGCTTTGACTTTCATGGGCAGAAAACTTTCCATCCGAATTTTAAACAATTTTACTGTGAAAATATAATGTTATGATATTCTTGTCCGTTACAAAATAAGGCAATTATAGTTAAATATCTTCATTCATAAATTATCAGTTGATAAAACTTACAATATATCAAGATATACTTGCAGACTTATGATCAAGGAATACCAAAAAAGCTTTGAAGTTCTTAGCAAAACTGGAATGAGTGACAAAGCTGGACAGATATATTTTGCAGTACTCTATCTTTCAGTTTTCTTTCCTTCTTCTGAGTCATTTATGGGTCTCAGATCTTCTTCTACCTATCCTCCAGGCACGAAGCGACGAATTTGCCAAGGGAGGGGCGAACTTGTAGGCAAATTATCAGAGTCGTAGATTCGGCATTGGAAACTATCTAAGCGTAGCACCACCATGGGTTGGCACAAAGCGTACAAACAAAATTTGGCCGAAAATGCCTCCCAGTTTGCGTGAAATGGCACTTCCCAGGCCTTGCAAGTTGCATCTAAGCATTTTCTATTTGAAATTACTAGCGATATCATAAAAACGTACACAAAAATTATGCTCGTCCCTCCCCCCCCCCATGGCTACGCGCCTGCTATCCTCCTTTCTGTCTCAGCTTTCATTTCTTTTATTCACTACATCAACTGCAATATAGCATCTGCACAGTTTTTTAAATGACTATAGGAGAAGTTTAGGACTATTGCAATGTGATTGAAGATGTCTCTCATTCTATCATTTCAGTTAGAATACAAATAAGATTTGGTATAAGACTTCTCAAAGTTTTGACTTTGGCGCAGATGAGGTGTCATCTTCGACTGGATCGTCGCTCCATTTGTACGGTGGAAGGTTCTTATGATCTGAAAAATACAAAATGCATTGTTGCCGTAGGTAAACTAAAATTAGAGAGAAAATGTAGTGTAAATTATATATAGTAAGGTTACATTATGCTGAATTTATAAAAACTGTTAACATTTATTTGGGTTTACCAGAAACTTGTTCCTTGTGTGGCATCACAGTGAAATTGTATTACAAGCTTTGGCAGTTTGCTTTGGGCACCCATTAGGCGGCAAGTTCCCTATGTCTGGTATAATTACCATGCATGGATATATGCGAGTATGTGTTATGGTCGAGGAATAGAGAGATAATTTACAGTGTGGTAGCTTTTATGACACATGTTATGGTTGTACCATACCAACCCAACATAAAATCAGAGTGAAGACACTCCCAGTGGTTACTTGCCATGACAGTATATGCAGAACAAGCTTTCAAATAGTTGACTTATTCTGGTATATTTTATATACATGTCTTGCAGATTGTTATATCAGGGAACTGCTACTTGGGAACTAACTCTTCAAAAATTCTTCTAAATCATCTACTAGGTAAAGGATTATAAACATTATAAACACAAAACTGTCAAAAAGATCATTATCAGTGACCCAATTGCTTTAAAGGAACCAGTTTACTTCCTAGAAATCATAGCAGTTTTGTCAAATTTGTCAGAATTGGCTAACACATGGAGTCTGCCACCAGTATGGACAATAACCTATGGCAAGTAACCAAAAACAACTTGAAGAGTACCAGCTCATGTCTTAAATGTGTTTTTTAGAAAAGTGAAAGCCAAACAATCATGAAACCTTATGTGCACTATCCAGTCACATGTTTCATGTTAGCCTACTGATATTAGCTCAAAGGTTAAGTGTGTGTGTTCAATGGAAAGAATGAAAGAAATACAGCCAGGTTATTTTTCTAGACCTTTCTTATTGTACAGATTTATTGTTATATTCACATTAAAACAAAGGATAGTATTCGAAACTACTGTAACATCACACAAGTGAATTTCAGATGCATTCTTATACAGTGGCGGAGCTAGGGGTATTGGTCAAGGGGGGCGAGAATGGTCTGTAGGGGCGCTTTCGAAACTATCTAAGCGGAGCACCACCACAGGTTGGCACGGAGCGTACAGAATTTTTTTGAGTAAAGATACTCCCTAGATCGCCAGAAATGACCCTTTCCGGGCCTTGCTAATTTGCAGATAAAGGGAGAATAAATAGCCGTTAGAGCATTTTGTCAGAAAATCACACCAACAAAATGTGACAAATTTCAATATGTAGATGAGAGCGCAATAAAAGAGTCAATAATCGCGAATAAGTAAAAAGTGGTAAAAAGCTGAAAAGGGCGCCAGCAGCCCATTTGAGTCTGTCAGGGGGGGCATCCGCCCCCCTGACTATATGGACGCTCCGCCACTGTTCTTATATTTAAAGTAGACTGTGCCTTAAAAGATATCAAAATGGTGCCATTTTTAGCGAAGATACTACTTCTTGGGAAAATTGTCAACTTTTCATTATCATTTTGTCAAAATACGTAATATATGGTTGAGCATGTTGTTTAGACATTGTCAAAGCAAATTATGGAAGAATTTTAGAAATTTATTTTGTGATGCCAGTTCAAGTCTTGTATCATAATTTCACCCACAAAAGCTCCATTTAGTCTAGTTTACGATGAACAACAAGATAATTAATCAATATACGTCATAAAAAAAACACTTAAGATACACACACAAACAAACTCCTAAACCATGTGAAACTGCAACTCTCTGGTGCACCAGTCCAGCCCTACCACACATTTAAAATTTAAAGCAGAGTTACCTGCCCAGGGGCGGATACAGGGGGGGGGAACTGGGGGAACAAGCAACCCCCCAACTTGTGGCACCTTTTTTTTTTGAAGGAAATTACAATTTGTTATAATTATTTTAAGAAAGAAAGGAGAAAAGGAAATGAGAGCAAAACAAAGCAGACTTTACACTACTGCTCATATTGTTTCTGGATGTTTCGATCGAGCCATAGGCTATACGGGCCTAGTTTATGGTTGGCCGTGTGGGTCATAACGTGTTGGAGGCAACGCGTTTAACTTTTCTCGACGCGTAGAGGAATGAACCAATCAGAATCGCCCTCTGGAGAAGCTATGCGTTGAACTGACTCCCGACGCGTTGGAGATTTCTCAACGCATAGCAAAATTTCCTCTCTTGATAATTAGTCAATTCTCAAACTACGAGGCTTCGAAATATCCCATGCATACATACACTATCAGGGGATGAAAGAGGCCATTTCCTGCAATCTGAGGGGATTATTCTACCAAAAATTTTCTTGTACGCTCCGCGCCAACCGATGGTGGCGCTCCGCTTAGATAGTACCTCAAATAGTCACCCCCCTCCACAAATTCCTGGATCCGCCACTGCTACCCTAGCCTACTTTACATGCAATAAACAGGGCGGAAATATCTTCTTTACTGAATGATGGGGCTATAAAACAATCAGTTGGATGAAAGAATAACTACAGAGACCTTCGGAAGAACATTGATCAATTACTTTATGGGAAATGGAATATGAATAGGAAAAGTGATCAGCTACTTGAAAGTGATATTCCAGTCACAGACACTGTCATAAAACTATTCCACACTGTTTATAGTGAAAAACCCCATCTCAATTATTTTGTTTCTAAATCACAATACGGGAGATTGAATATAACTTATTTCGACTGGCTAAATATTCCTTTACTCCAGGCAGTGGACAACTGTTGGTGGTCTGTCATGAGTTCTTCAAAAGCTTTGCTTTCTTATTATAATATTATTTTTATTCTTCAAAAGTGATACATTTAGAATGTTTGCTTACACACCATTGTTGTCTTTGTTTAAAGTTGCATTAAAAGTCAATTTTTGTCCGCAAAACTCTCATTTTTCCTCTGTGGAAAAAATGATTTCATGAAAAATTTGTTTTGGCAAAAGTCATACCTCTGTGATGCTATGACAATGTGGAATTGTTCCAAAGGTGCAGAAAGTTGCCAAGAATTTCGTAAAGCAATTTAGCTTCAACTATTGGAATATCCCTTTAAGGTATTGGGTGGATAATTAGATAGCAGATTAGGAGACTGACCTGAGATGTAGAAGTTTGGATGCATGTATAAACTTGAGGCAGCATCAATTCTTAGAGTGATACCACTGATAAATGAAGAGGCAGGTGAGAGGAGAAAGCAAACAGCGCCAGATATCTGAGGAGACGAAATTAAGCAGAATATTAACTTATATCAAAATCAATTGTTAATTTTAGAACCAAATCACAAAACATGAGCAAACATTCAAAACAACTTCAAAGCAATAAAGAAATACTTTGGGAATAATTGGTGTCAGTTGAAATACTGGGCCTAAATATAAACTTGTCTGTGATGTTTCTCAAGCTACAGGAGCAATAATCCAAGAGTTACATTACATTTGCAACCCTGAAAACAGTGATACTTGTCATCAATAGTTATTAATTATGCAGAGGTTGTTAATTTTACAATAAATTCTTTTTCAACATCTTCTTTTTGGTAAGATATTCTGAAATTATCTGTAAATGATATCTCACAATATCACCACTTCACTCGTTAAACTTGGCACCATTTTGTCAGTAATGTGTGGATGGGCTTCTACATATAGACTTTAGACATTGTGTACAATAGCTTGCAGTACTGTGAGGTGTTAGTTGTGTCAAGTCTTATCATGGGGAAGGCTATAAGGTGAGGAGAATGAAACTTCTGTGAACACACAGGTACAAAATGCCTGATTTTAAATTCTACAGAAATACCTACATTCTGTTCCATTGTCTAGTCTTTTTTTAATCACTACTGTTATATCAGTCTAACATTCCATACGATTAGTCACTAATTCACATAAATCATGATATAAATCTAAACATTTCTGGGTAAGTAGATAGCAATTAGGTGTAAACTACAAAGCTAGCTTTTACCTCCTGCGTCTCTCCTAGTCTTTTAGCTGGAATTTGCTCCACCGCTTGACCGAACACATCAAGATCTCCATAGTTGGCGGCAGCTGTCTCGGAATACACTGTACCCTTGAAAATTGAATTGAATCAAATAAAAACATTGAAACAGAAACATTATGTAATGGATTGTAAAAGTATGGTGATTACTGCAATGGACGAAGGACCTTCCACGTACAAATATTAGGTGAATTATCTACTTATGTTAATACTTACATATACATCATACTCTGTAATACTTACATCCTTTAAGACAACCAAGAATATGATAGATGCCTAAAGGTAGGATGTAAAACATGTGGCTTTGAACCAATTCAGAAAGAACATTTAATCCTTACAATTATGATGGACTTACAGGTCAATGTGTATTAAGAGTTTAACATACCATGGTCAAAGTCTTTTTGTGTTTCTTTCTTAATTGTTCTCTATTTCAGCCAATACATTATCTATACAATGTAGACTTACATCAGGGAGTTGTCCATAACAACACCCTGCTTACATTTACCCTAATGCAATACTGTGTCCACTTTAAGAACATAGGTCTTTATGTTCTCTACACCAGACATTAAATTATCCTTACAATGATGCCAGACGTAAATTTACTTGGATGCCCACTCTTAAAGGGTGTGAAGACTCGTGCACAAAGAAACGTCTCATGCCGGTTATCTGACCTAGCTTCGAATGAGGTGTAACAGAAGTGTTAGACACCACCATCGATCCCAGGAAATACACACACAGCTTGCTACCATCGGTAATTAGACACTAGTGTACAGTCAATACATACAGCTACGGTCAATACCCACAACACAGTGTACATAGCAGCGATGGCAATCTCAGGTCTAGATAAAAGATAACAATGTATCACGTTTCATTACTGTCTGCATTTTGGTGCGACAAGAAGAAAACATCATTTGAAAGCAACGGAAAGTTAACTTTTTCAGAACCCGGCATGCGGTTTGGGGCGAGTCTACAATACCTTTAAAGCCATGTTTTTAATTTGTTCTACACATCGGACATTAAGTTTTCCATACAATGTTGATATATATTTACTTACAGATGCAGCAGCATTTACCCTGATGCCATTCTAACTTTCTAAGACCACGGTCTTTGTTTATGTTCTCTTCACACAGGGATTAATTTATCCCGTATAGCATAGCAACATGCTGTGCAGAGTAGACAAATTATTATACCAGTGCAAAGATATTAAGCAGTGTTTGTACATAGGAACCATTATAAGGGACAAAGTTCAGATCCTTTGAAACAGCTACACAAAATTACAACAATTAGTTATACCTGACACCAGACATTAAGTTATCTTTACAATGATGATGGACTTACAGGTACGACTGCATTCACCCTGATGCCATACTGTGCCCACTCTAATGCCATGGTCTTTGTTATGGTCTCTACACCAGACATTAAGTTTATCTTTACAATGACGATGGACTTACCGGTGCGACTGCATTCACCCTGATGCCATACTGTGCCCACTCTAATGCCAGGTTCTTTGTTATGTTCTCTACACCAGACATTAAGTTTTATCTTTACAATGATGAGGAACTAATACAGGTGCGACTGCATTCACCCTGATGCCATACTGTGCCCACTCTAATGCCATGGTCTTTGTTATGTTCTCTACCCCAGACATTAAGATATCTTTACAATGACGATGGACTTACAGGTGCGACTGCGTCCACCCTGATGCCATACTGTGCCCACTCTAATGCCATGGTCTTTGTTATGTTCTATACACCAGACATTAAGTTTATCTTTACAATGACGATGGACT
>KN887160.1:72963-92243 GCA_000934455.1 Apostichopus parvimensis
GATGGACTTACAGGTGCGACTGCATTCACCCTGATGCCATACTGTGCCCACTCTAATGCCATGGTCTTTGTTATGTTCTCTACACCAGCTCTGGCAGCTCCCGAGTGACTGTTGGAAGAAATGAAACCAAATCAGACTTTCCCTTCTAAAATGGATATCAAAAAGGACATATTAGGATAAAAGCATCCATACCAGCAGCATAGTATCGCATGCAAGGAATATAATAATGATATGAATATATCACATATGAGTACCTACTGGTAAAACAAAACGAAAAGAAAATTGACTTTATAAAAACAAAGGTGGTTGTTAAGTTTTAAAAGACAAATGAAATGGTCTTTAGGTCTAGTTAGCTTTGGTTGGGACAAAACTGATGTTGATTTGTTAAAGATGGTTTACAAACACTGATATCAGTCAAGGTTATAATTCAATGACACTTAAATTGTTGATTGATCACCCTTAAGAAAAAAGCAGTTTCATCAGTTAAATGGTGTGAAGACTCGCGCAAAAAGAAACGTCTAATGCCAGTAATCTGACCTAGTTTCGAATGAGGTGTAACAGAAGTGTTAGACACCACCATCGATCCCAGAAAATACACACACAGCTTGCTACCGTCGGTTATTAGACACTAGTGTGCAGTCAGTACATACAGCTGCGGTCAATACCCACAGCACAGTGTACAAAAAATACAGCAATGGACATCTCAGGTCCAGCTAAAGATAACAAGGTATCATGTTTCACTACTGTCTGCATTTTGTAGCGACACGAACAAAACGTCACTTGCAAGCAACAGAAAGTTAACTTTTTCGGATGGCGGCACGTGGTTTGGGGCGAGTCTTCAATGCCTTTAAAGTGACTGTACACTCTATTTAGTCTAGTTCACTGGACATTAGGTCAGTTCCTTAGCAACACAAAACTTGATGGAGAGACATAAGACCTTGCAGGCGTCAAATGACATGTTTTGAATTGTATTATCAACTTGTCAGAGAAAAAAATGGTGTTGAATGTCATTGAAAGGGTGCTCTGCTGTATATATATAAGGTTATAAGAATATGCTTTGAATGATTTATTAGAATCCATAAAGCTATGAATTAACATAAACATTTAGGGTTGCACTGATGTCAACATCAATTAGACCTTAATGAGTTTTTCAGAGATTAAGCATACTTGAATGCTGAATATCTTATAAACTGGAACAGCTATAGAAACATCACTAGCACTCAAATATTTATTTTTGCTAGGACTATAACACATCAAGACCAAAATTCTGACAAAAGGCAGCCTTTAATGCTGAATAAAGATGTGAATGATCCTTTTTAATGCCTTCATTTACAACACAAAACTGCTTGAAATAATGTAACCTTGGTTCCCTCGGTCTTTGAACATATTCGTTTTTAAACTTAATATACAGTAAAAGCACAGAAGAAGACTAAATCAGTAAACCACAAATAAAATATGACAGGTATGTAGATGTAATAGTTGCCATGGCAATACAATTTAATGATATGTAATTAATATATACAGCTAAGCTCCTGTTGCTACCTACGGAGATCAGCCAGAGGTTAGCAACACCTTGAATGTACCATCTCACCCAGTTCCTACCCATAAGACACCAATAACAAACCACACTGCATGTTATGTGAATTTTACACTTCAGCATATGACAGCATACAACTTTGGCATCTTTTCGTGATATTTTTGGTATCAGTACCTGTATCTGCATTTTGAGCTGTATTGTTTGTTCAAATTCAGATATTTCACATGTTAAAGGTCTTTCTTAAATTTTCAAATCACACTTGACCAGTGGTGTTAATGGAGTGGACCTCACAGTGTAATTGATTGCAGCACTTTGCACAACAACCAATGAAGCAATTGAACTCTGCATTCATACACAGAGACGACCAAAATGTTGGTGGGAATGATGAAGCTGTGATAAGCTGCAAAGCAAGCAAGGGCAAGATATTAAATCTTGCTATAAACTTGTACTCACCCCATGAAGGGCATTCCCCTAATATTATCCACCACAATATTCAATATAACACCACCATGCTTACCCATCCAGGATTTGAACACTATGAGAGAAATGAAAACAAAATTAAATGAAAAATATCGTCATTACTTTACCCCATGATTGGCATCCCGCGAAAATTATCAGCTATGATGTTGACGATAGCACCACGATTCTTCTCCATCCAGGTTCTGTAGGCTATATAGTGATTAGAAGATATATCCTTAGTTTGACTTCTAATCCCCCTACCTTAAGCAGGCCAACACCCCCCCCCCCCCACCATAATCCTCCATCTGGTAATTAATTCAATAACTCATCTATTGATGTATTGTCCTTTCCTTCTATTCCCCATCTATTCTTTGTTATTCCTTATTGTTTTTAATTTAATTAAACCTCTTTTTTTTTGGGGGGGGAGGGGGGTAAAGTACAGTAAAACTGTTCCTAATAGCAGCGGCTGTCCATTGACTGTGTGTGACACAGAATGTAGAGACAAACTAATAATGAAGAACTTTGCATTGAGTTGGCATGTGACCGAGGCCCGTAATAAATTGCACATCATTACGTACATTGCTATCCCTTACTATTTATGTAAGAGAGAGACATTTGGTAACTACTACTGAGGTGCCCCCTACTATGTGAATTATTAGCTGATTAATCTACTACAGTAAATTTTGAAATTATTTAAAAAAAGTTCTACTTGTTTCTCAGCATTTTCTATTCAAAATTGAAACATTTTCAAAAATCCCATCTGCATGTGACTGACAGACATGTCTTCAACAACGTTTTCAAATGAGCCACCTTGCAAACAAAGTTATGTCAGCTATTAACAAACAGCTGTTCTGGTCAGTAACAGGATTTAAACATTTTTGAGACATATTTTGAAGTGGTCACACGAACCTTCCCTACTACACAGGTAGGTACCGGTCAAGTTTGTCTCGATCACTGCATTCCACCCTTTGAGAGTAATATCTTCAATGTGAGCAGGAAATTGACCTCCACCATTGTTCACCAAATAGTCTATCCGGCCATACTTTTCGATGGTGTAATCCATTAACGACTTAACCTGCGTGACAAAGAGAAAATTTATATATGGTCAATAGAAATAAAATAAGAATTGTTACAACTAAGGTGGCCAGATGTCTGGTATTAGGTGGGACAGTCCAGCAATTCATTGCACTGTACTCCACCTGACATGACCTCTCCCCCTAAAAATGTATATCCAGAATTAAAGGATTTGAAGCCAAAGTTTAACAATCAATATTTGATAAAATACGAAATCCTACAGCTTGCGCAAAACCTCTAGCTGTCCATGTGCTCATCCAGTTGGGTCATTTTTTTCTATACTGTAGTGTCACCTCCCACTTCAGAGCACTCATATTGTCAGTACGAGCAGTATGAATATTATTTTTCTATTAGATCAAGGTTAGGAACTGTTTGTACTGTCAATACCAGTGCTTTTAGAGCATGATATTGGAGTACAATTTAGAGAGGTAATAGCATCAAGAAATTGTCCAACTGGTTGCTGTGCTGTACTGGCTTCTGCATATTCATGAACAAACATGTGTGCATATATATGCATTTACCACTGTGCAAGTAAGTGCAATTTCACACAGTTAATACGATGATCTTTGCCAGTTTGAGGTTAACTAGCGAACTAATGTAAGTATTGGATGTCATCTCGTCACATTTTCTCTTTGACCCTAGTGTATTTTCAACATGTCATGAGAAAGGTATCCCCTGAGTAAAATGCATCACATTTCATTTTGTACTCTTCTCTCTGTGATATATGAGTGGGGGGGAAGGGGGGTGGGGGACATGTCGGTTGCAGTAACTCAGCTGCTGGAGCTTTTGTGAATAAGCATTCATTTTTGCATTTTATTATCTTTAACAAAATCTGGCTTAGAATGTGATGCTTTGACTCATAATTTCTCACGCCTGAATGTTAGGAAAACCTGTTCCCTTGTTGGATGCTCTTACACTCTGTAAAATTATATCTACATATATATACATATATTCCTATTATAAAAGGGGGAGGGATAATCTGACTTAGACTGTCTGTACAGATTCTTCATTTCCTCCCACCACCCCCTTCCCACCCATCATCCCCCACCCCTTATCTTGGACAACTTGTCTAGTGTCTACCATACTAAATGCCAATGTATTCTGCTACGCTTTATGTCTGCGTTACTGTTACATTGAATAGGTAAATCAGACTAAGACTGTCTGAATAACTGCTTCAATATCTCTTCCCTATTTGGACAAACTGTCATCCCTTTCTGCCTTATCTTTTTTTATACATGTACCTCTTCCTCCTTTCTGATGTTACATTGCATATAAGATAAATCTGACTTTGAA
Organism: Apostichopus parvimensis; assembly: GCA_000934455.1. NCBI lineage: Eukaryota > Metazoa > Echinodermata > Holothuroidea > Aspidochirotida > Stichopodidae > Apostichopus > Apostichopus parvimensis. The sequence goes on from KN887160.1 coordinate 77,327, forward strand.
TGTCTGTACGGATTCTGCTTTATCTCCTCTCCTGACTTGGACAACCTGTCTATCTTTCTGGAAGCTATAACAACCTTACAACCTGAAACAAAAAAAGAACCATAAAAATCAGCAGAGTAAAGTAAGGACAGACTGTACTTTGCAGTATTATGAGTCTTGCTGGGTTACATATGGCAGGCTTCAGCTTAAAGGAAAGTACAAAGTTTGATGAGGACCATATCCTGTCAATTTATTTACAGTGTTTATTTCTATTAAATTGAGTCATGTTTGTCACCTGTGTTATTCACTGGTAGTTGACAAAATATTCAGTAGATGCCTTTTGTTTGAATGCAAAGTCTGTTGGAATTGAAATATCCATAAAATGGACTCAGATCCTAAAGATACATATATGTGCAGTTTGCCCAGTACGTTAATGGCCCTGGTTTTCAGGGGAAAATTTATTCACCATCACATAGCAAATTACTAGATATATCTAATGGCAATGTGCAAAGATGTGTATAGACAACTGTTCTTGTATACAGGAACCATGTAGTATTTTATAAGAGGTAACTTTCAGCTTCCAGGAAAATTTGAAGCCTAAATAATTTCCCTGGAGATGAAAGTAAGGGTTAGGCAGTGTGTGTAGGCAATTATAAACTTCTGTGATAGGCTATAGTTACAGTAGTTTATATGTACTCCAGGTATGAACCTGTAAAAAAACAGGTACAGTAATGATGTTTATTCAAGTTTACTTACTCACTGTGCATTCATTTCTCTATGAACATTTCTTCATATTATCTCTGTATGATGATTTTATAAACAGCATTAGGCTGTAAAATGTCTATATGATAGCCTGAAGAGGCCTCTGTAACAGATGTCAATAGATGAAAAGGAACAGGGAAGGAAAACATACATACAATATTTCATATTGGCTTATAAAAACCATTGTGACTTAATAAAAAGCTTAACCTCTTGCATAAATGTCACTGCAGTTGACTAATTTTAGTTTTTGGTTGTTTAAACTGAACATTTTAGCAGATGTGCATTAAAGTTAGAGCATAATGAACTTATAACCTGCCTATAACCTCTGGGTACAGCTATACAGAATACTGACGCCCGGAAGAGCCCGGTAAATGCCTCCGTAAATAGGTGGCATCACTGCTGGAGTAGTTGTCCTGTTTGTGTGTATTGTTTTATTGTTCTCTGGGGGGTCTGTTCGATCATAATCTTTTATATGTAAAGTGAATTGTTGTAGTTTCACATGCTATTTTATTCCTTTGTTTCTGTCTCCCTCTCAGCTGTCCAGCTCTCGTGACAATAGTCTGGTTCCTTCCGTAGCTATGTGGAATGTTCCAGCCACAGGAAGATCTGAGGTTTCGAGTCAGTATTTGTATTAAGTTAGGGCACTTGCAATTTTGGTTTGCAGGAGTGTGTTATGGTTTTGGTGTTAGCGGCTGCCCAGTCAAGTCCGTTTGCCAGTTTGTTAAGTAAGTTAAATATTCATTTATAGTTTACTCAAGTCCGAGTCCTTTTTTCTTATAATACTGTGGACGTATTTCCCTGTTTGTCTGAATCTCTTTAAGTTATTACTCTAAACCCATTAAAAGTTTGGGAACAGGGTGTTTGTGTCGGACAATATCGTCACCTTGTGAGATTATTCTTGTATTTATGGCTTGGGGTGGCTTAGATTTGGGTTGAAGCCTACGTATTGTAGAATTAGGACTCATAATTATAAGTTTGGCCACGGACTTTGCAGGTACGTCTCACTATTATTTATGTGGATTTGCAATGTTATTAATTAAATATTGGTACTATAGGGAACAGGTTAAGGTGGAAGTTGGGCAGTTTTTTCTTTCTATCATTAACTTCGTTAGTGAATTATTGCCTATTGGTGAAGTATTGATTTATCACCTTGCTACATTCTTATTGGGGGTCACTGCGATGACCTCAAGTAATATATATAACTTGCTTTGTAGACACCTGCCCAAGGTGGGCAGCAGTTTTGTATTAAATTTATTGGTAGTACAAAATTTAATTTATTTGTTCGTGTTTTATTGGTTCAGGTTGTGTTAACTTGTAGTTGCCCCATATTGATTCTGACATAGGGTGGCCGACAGCGGCCCTATCGGACCCACAGCCGCTCGGCTAGTTACAACTTGTTGGGGGCGCTACAATACCCCACTGGTTTGAATGCTCAGTTTGCCTAAGTTGCTCTGTCACCAATGCGACTGCACCTCCACACCAGGATAGTGTGTACTTATCAACATTTGATCCTCTACTGCAACACGGCCTCCACACCCAGGTGGCAGCTCGGTGGACTTGGACATTTGTTAGTAATAAACTCCATAAATCCAGGGAACATTAAACTATCAACATAGGTTTGATTCCTAGCAACTGTCCCTACAAATCAAAAGGTAGGCTCTGTAGACCTAAAATTTTCTCAAAATACTGAGTTTAAGCTTTGAGCTGCAGTAAGATATTGTATCCAAGTCTCCGACATGGAATATACTGGACTCATTGAAGATGATAGTGTTCGAAACATATTTTCACAACTAGCACATTGATTGAGATATGTTACAGTGCTGTCCAAACTCATTGGAGATCTGTATACAGTTTAGATCAAGCTTATTACAACCCAGAGCTGTATACAGAGAAACCCCTCTGCAAGGACCCAGAGCCATATATTGAGATGGCTGTTATCTAGAACCAACATGACAGCCCCCTCTGAAGATATGCTGATGTATGGCTGTTGTGTAACTTGGGCTATTTGCTTGACGAATCAGTGGCAGTGGAACTACTAACCGAGTGAAATGTCGACCAGTTTAGGAACTGAAAATTTATATGTCTATCAACATAACAGCGTAACCTCATTGCTACCTCTAGTATAACTATAAGACTACAATAGTAACGTGGGACGAGTGGCCTAAGTAAGGTACTGTACAACTATGTTTACTGTGCACTAGGTATACAAATATAAGTTTAGGATCGGTTGAACGTGTGCAGTAAATACGTACCCAAATACAAGAGCTCTTGTGTTATTGCTTTTCCAATACCAGTTCCACCACCGGTCACGATAGCTACTTTATCTACAAATAAACCCTTCCTCAAGACACTAGACACTCGAGAAGTTACTGTGGCAGACATTTTCGGTTCTTTAATTTTACTAAATACAAGTTCGTATGTCACAGAAACACTAAATTCATCTTTGAAAATGTCATTCTTGAAAACGATCAAGACGGCGTGTAGAAGTCAGGTGACATCAGGTGTAGAGCGCCAACCAATGGGCTGGCAATATCATTCATCGAGGGGCGTACAACTTCCAGTTAGCGCCGTTCCTCTCGCCACAAACATCGAGTTTCATCTGGTAAATCAATGAGCTGATCTAGCTCAAGCTTCTGTTTTCCTGGCAGTGGAGGAGGGGTGAAGGGGGAGGGGGAGGAAGGAATTTGTTTGGCAGACCATCCCACCACCTAATATGTCTGGCATCCCTGTTCCAAAGGCTGAGAAAATGGTGGTTATTCAGTACAGGGTGGTTTCAAGATATTAAATTTTGGGATGATCAAACTCATGTATTTGTTTTTTTTTGGGGGGGGGGGGAATTCTATGACCCTTTCTTATACCAAAAATCCCACCAAGGGGATCTAGGCAGACATCCACTTTGTTTTATTGGGATCTGTGCCAGACACTGTTACACGGTTACATTTAGGTTACCTTACCAGCCCAGTTACATGCAAAAAAAGGAGGAGTCTACTCCCAGTCACCATTGTCAGTCAGGGCAACACATCTACTTGGGGAGGGATGTGATGGGGATCAGGGCAAGCACTAGAGCAAAATAGGTTCAGTAAATATACATTTATTTCAATTATAAGAGTGTGTGTGACACTATGGCTACCCCTTATCCATTTTAATGCACCGACTTGGTTGTACACTCGCAACTGTACTGTGTAACCGATGGATCACTGCCCACGTACTATTGCAAGAACAGATACAAATGAGAGCACCACTGACTCTCCGCAAACCTTGCGACATTAGACAACGCTGCTTGCCTAGGTATGGTGAGGTTGGAATATTTACATGGGGCCCACATCGGTGGGGGAGGGGGTGGTGATGGCCATGATCTTAATTTGATCGCTACATGTGGTCATCGTGAATTAGTTACATATTTTATGATGAAAGAAGGCATGGTCACATGGTACCCTACTACCCTTCCATGCATGCATTGTGTGCCAAACCTCATAGGACAAACTTGTGAAAGAAAATACAAAACAAACTCAAAATCACTTTTTTTTTCATTTATTTCTTGGGAATAAAAAGAAAGTCAAACTTACATATCCCAAAGACCACTGACCTTGTTATATTCTACATTCTCATCTTTTATAGCAAATACTGTAAAGTCCAAAATTTACAAATACCTATTTTTTTTTCTCTGCTAGAAAATAAGCACCACCTTTTTTTGTATCTCGTAACACTTCTACGTACTCATACGATGACAATGAACTCTATCTCATAAAAGATGTTATTAACTACAAACATCCAGAAAAAAAATTAATAATGATCATAATAATAGTAATAATTATAACACCACTTCTTTTTAAACAAAATAATGAAAATACACAGTAAACTCTGCTCACGGATGGTCTAAGACTTATGTACCCCTGTATACGAATAATTAAGAAATTGAAACATCCACAAATATGCAATGACTACTAATACCAAGCGAATATAAATGATTTACTTTAGGATGAATCACATCACTTTGGTTCACAGCCTGAATCATGATTTCACGTGAAATATATATCAAAAAAGTTTTTTTTTTTAAGAGTATGTACACAAACTAATATGTGAAGCTTCTTCTTTTTTTTGTGGTTTTTCGGAGTGCGAGGCATTCATTGCAAAATATCTTCAGAAGTACAAAGAATATATATAGAAAGGCCATATGAGAATTACAAAGAAATCTTTGCAGGATTTGAGATTGAACAATCAAGTAAAAATAGAGGCATTAATAAATGAGCGCATTCATTTTTGGCTAGAATCTTGATTGATAATTGTGCAAAGAGATGCAATAAGAACTGATGAGGGGGGGGGGGAATTGAGGGGGGAGGGAAGAGCAGGCACAAGAGGTGAGCAGGAGGCAGACATTATACAAATGCCTGTATTTGTTAAACAAAATTAGACATTGAACCTGTGACTTGTTGCTTCAGTCTCCTTAGTACTACAGATTCAATTAAGTAGTCGAGAATTGGGAGCAGAAATGATTATTTGTGATAGTCACAATTGCATTTTTCAAGCATGGTGGAATAAGCAATGAAAAAGGAAGTTTTAGGTACAAAGAAGCAATGTACAAGGACCAGCCTTGACATATCATATCTGATACTTCCAAAGTAGCCCCTCCTTCCCCACCTCCTTCCCCTCCTCCCACACCTCTGGGAATAGGATCAAATGTTGTTTCCCTGTCTAAAGTTTGATACAATTGAAGGACAACCTGACAAATAATACTTTTTAAATTTTAATTAAAGTTTCTACATTTTCGGGACAATTTCAAAAATAAAGCAACATTCTCTATCTCCTTTTTCTCTGGCTAAGCAATCAACTTAATTGGTTAAAGAATACAATTTTGGTCTATGACTGGACACACTTGACTGTGTCCATGGTAGATTTTTAGTGCAGTGTGCTTTGATATGAAAGGTGTCAGCTTTTGTAAACATATAGCTCTGCAAGTTATATCTCTGTGCTAATTAACAAATTTATGATTTCACAAACACAAGAACTGCAAAAGAAAATTACCAGATAAAGGACGGGTTAGCTGTGGGTCTTTTTTTTTTCTTCTTTTTTTTTCTTGTACAAAAGAAAATTTAAAATCGTTCAATTTGCACTAACTGCTTTAATTATCTTCCTTGTCATGTCACAAGCACACTTTTAAACTAAACAAAGAAAATTTTGACAAGTTGTCATACTAAGTGGAAAGTTTGCAGAATAACGATTCCAATTTCAAAGCAACACTTGCTCTGGGTTACTTTGTCAACAGACTGAGCTAATAGAACGTTTATTGGACGATTATTCTACCAATTAGCCTGCATACACTATTAAAACCAGCATATATTTTCATATTTATATATATTGATACGCTCTTAAAATCCTTGTTTATCTTACCGCACGTAAACCCCGCTGCACAAACCAAAGCCAGTTTTTTTTTTATTACAGAGATGAAACTACAGACATACTACATTTGAGACAAATGTTAAACAATGGAATAATACTAACAAAAAGTAAGACAATTTCTAAATTCTACAATACAGACTTTGAAGTTTGGTAACATGATCTTTAATAATGAACCTACAAAAAAAAACCACATCAATTTTGAAAAACCATGGATATATCAACGAAACCATGATGAATATAATAGAAAGTAGATTAATAACATCTGGTAAAGGTCAGATATATTTTATTCTTTAGAAAATAAAAATAACTATCAAGGCCCCATAGAATCTTTTCTTTCTTTTTTGCTTTTTTTTCTGTATAAATTTCACACAATATTTTCTATGACGAAATCAATGGCTCTTTACAAAACACCAAAATTTTTACCAGTTTTGATTTTTTTAGGCAATTTTGTTTCATAGTTTGTACTTTAAATTGAGATGCACTCTATTCTTGACATTTGCAGAAATTTCTGATTTCTTTTCTTGTTTTTTTTACAATTTCGTTGATAATTTCATATGCTAATCATTGTTCTAAAATTTGTATCCTAACATCAAACAAAAAGATAGACATGCAAGGCCTAAATGCAAACTTTGAATCACTAAAAAGTGTTGAACATTTTACATATCTGGAATTTTAAGTCTCAGAATAACTGTCAACATTCTTTCCATGTAAAATCATGATCATTAATAATAAGATTGATGTCTATAAATCTGCTTAGAATGTTTCCGGCCATATAGACGCTGTAGACATTCTATAAACCAGACATCTTTTGCATTAATAACATGCATCGCACTTGCACCATCTTTTCTTGCATTCAAAGTGAAGTTATAAAATATTCATCGTCACTGAGGTATTCTTTGCTTTTTTTTTCGTGTTCTTGTGGTTGTCTTTCCCGATCCATAAGTCATATAAATCCTGCAATTTCCGGACATTATTGTCGAGTATGCCACAAAACATTTGAAGTACACATTCTTCTTGCCTGACATCTCTTGGAAAGAAAGTTGTAAATGATCTATACTGCATCGTTGCAATTGTGAGACTACATCTTTTATTCACCGCAAACAAAAGCCACCATAAATATTCATGAACCAATAATGCTTGTTCTAAGACATATCTTAAGATGCTTATAAATATTCATGACTTTTCTCTCCTACTCCTTATTGAGTCTTACTCCTTGTTAGAAATCAAATGACTACCACGTACATACTACATGCAATGAAAATAACTCATAACTCCACAAGTTTTCCATGAGCAAAATGCTGTCTAGCCATATCTTGGTCATTTGCTTGCTATAACAAAGCAAGATTATTTACTGCTATCTGATTGGAGGAGTGGTGGGCGTCTCGGTGTAAGAGCCTCCCGAAAATGAAGTTCTGTCAATTGTGTATACACATCTGAGAATGCCAAACTGATAATGACCCCTGTACTTTTCCACTGCAACCTTAATGTCCAACTGTCCAACAGCATCAGTTGACCAAGACTCGATGCATTTTCTTAGCTTCAAATTTGCATGGGAACTTTTCTGTACATATTAAATGACATAGCAAGATGGCAAAGTATGCAAACCATCCCCATCAGACTAGAAGCTTAGCCTCTTCATTCATGAATTAATATCAATTAATATTGAACTGTTCTGTATAACCCATGTGACTGGTATTTCTTGATACACCAAAAAAAAAGACAAAAAAAAGGCCAGTTGTACAATTGCATTTATTGTACTGTTTTTACTCCATATCCACCCTCACTGGATAAGCATCTTGATCAGATTTTGATTATTCCACCCTGTTCTCCGTCATTTATTGTCACTGAAGAAAATATTTGCACTGAATGTGGTTCAAAGCAAGCGTAAACCGAGGAAAATATTTATCCCGATAATATTAGCTGTATCGCCTACAAGGCACTGTTTTTTTTTTACATACATACTAAATGCTTTGTCTACAGTATACATAAAAGGTAAATGTCTCAAATTAAAATTTTACATCACAACATTTCATAACATTGCATCTAGAGAATAATGTGAGATTCTTTTCAAGTGTTTTAACAATAAAACAAGTAACTACCATTGTTACAATCTTCTTACAAAATGAAAAGGAAAAAAAAAATAAGGAAAGGAAATAAATCTGTACAAATTTTGACTACTTTTGAGTGGTTACCATCACGATAACAGGAATGTGGATGTATGGCCGATATATTTCAAATAACTCTTGAGCCTCAATGTCTACATAAAAAAATACAAAACAAAAGCACAAAATTCGTCCTCCTTTAATCCCCTCCCTGAATCGTTAAAACATTCCAACAGTAACATAGATTGAGTAGGGAGGGGGTGGGGAGGGGATGGGGAGGACAAATAGAAGATCGCCTTTATACACATACAGGAGCTCAAATATTCTGAGCAGATAGTTGAAGCACACTTTTGAATGGTCCAATGAGATAGGCAAACAGACTTTACAAACAATAGAACTCATAAATATTCATCATGATGAAACAGTTGCCATGAGGAAACAATTAGCATACAACCGAAAGCAGGTTTTAACCTGGCTATAGGATGAAGTAGGAAAATGATGATGAAACCTTACACCACCAAAAACTCCTCGGTTCTCGAGATTTATATAGCTGATCTAAGTGAAACTAAAACTAAATTGAAGTTACTGAATATTTGAAATGAAACTACCCTCAGGCTGCTGATGTGAGTACCTATCACAAGGCCTTACCTAAACAAGAAACTAGATGCAATGGCAACTAAGGAGACAGCTTGAGAGATTTTCAAAAATATTTGGTTGCCCAGCAGTCAATTGCTTCTTGTCTAGAATTGAAGGGTCACCAGAAATCGATATACAATATAACAACCAAGGTGAAGGTCTTTCAACTTTGTCAATTTAAACGAGGGTTTCCATTCATAACAAATAGTTCCCCCTTGTTATCAGTGTCAGAATTAACCATTTGCAGATAGGGAATAAACATCTCTAGTCATCAGTCAGCATAGTCTTCAACATGCAAACTTCTGCCCCCCTTCCTCCCCCCTTCCCCCCTCCCCCTGGAGTTACTTGATGACATTCTAATGGGTGAGAAACCAAACTGTTTCATGACAAATTAAAACTTTCCAAAGTAAAAATCCGTAGATATTAAATTATGTTGGCTGAAGACTATTGGGCACCTTTCCCAAAAACCCCACAGAGGAACATAATGATATTATCTGCTTAAAGTTGCTTTAATGAAGGACAAATATAGGCTCAGAATTCAATACTTATAAGCAATGAATATGAGACCAGTTTGCTGACATGGCAACCTGAATGGTATATGTTTACTATCCTTCAAAGGTCTTTATTCCCTGCACCTGCCCCCTCCCCTTACTTCTCACCTATCTGTAAATCTGTTACCCTCTGATGCTTTTTAACAGATGTCAACCTTGAATTACGACATCATGATCACATTTTACCCACTGCATAAGAGCAATAAAGTCTACACAAAATGAACAGTATCAAACACATTGCTCAGGATGAAACACATAGGTACAAAATTCGCACAATTTTTTTCGTTTTTTCTATTTCTGTGATGGACTGGTTGGTCTTTGTCAGAAAAATTACAAACTCGCATGATTTAGGAATGAAAGGCACCAATATTTTTTCAGTCTTTAAAAATCATATTTCAATCACTGAGAGTAGTACACCGTCCAATGAAACGACATAGAAACAGAAATAACTAACACTTTGGGCGCAAATTCTGATAACTGCGCCTCAATTTTTTTTCGATAAGGCTGTATGACATTTTTCTCACATCTTTCACCAAGAGCTTCCTGAGGTGTTGAGAGTTGGTAGGGGTAAAGGCAGGGTTACAAGGTTTTACTATTATCATTCAAAAGACTACTTTTTTCACACTCTGTCATCAGCAACAGGACTGTGACTCTTTGATTGCCACTTTAAAACCTGCTGGATTATGGATCAAAAGTGCCCTGAACTGACGAGACAAGGTTCCTGCTTTTTCACAATAATTATTTTCATGATGCTAGAATTGACATTACCTTTTGTAATATAAGTTTATTGCAAGTTTTCAAGCCTTTCATGTCCAATCCAGAGCACACATCTCACACACCCCAGAATGTTGCTGGAACTCTCAGCTAGAATGACATGAGTTACTGCAGAAGTTGTTAACAGGGGGGTGTCAGATGGGGTCATAGAATGTTCATCTCTTGGTTTCTGCTCACCATAACAATTTACAATGGTCTACTTCAGCAGTCAAGTAGCTAGTATACTTATGTTAATGACAACCCAGGTGAATATCATCTCACCAATAACCCCAATTCTGCTATTTTGGAAAACTTACTAGAAAATAAGGAATTACAACACACTTTAAAGATAATGGTGATTTACAAACCTAGTACATAATATTTTCAAGGATTTTTCATGACACTAAAAGTGATGCAAGTCAAGGCGGATAATTTCAAAACTTGATGAGTAGGGAGAATCATCGTAAACATTAATAATCTAGTTTCAGAGAGCAACAAACAGAAAGAAAGAAAAACAGATTTACAAAGAAAATAATATTCCTACATAGTTTTTCTTAAAAGTTGCCTACCTATTTTTTTCGAGCTATTTACGCTTTCGAAGCGGACTTTTACTCAGGTACAAGGCCTCCATATTATACAAAGTGAAAGCACATTTTCCAAAAAAAATAATTCAACAAAAAACACACAACATCCGAGTTAAGCACTGGATAGTAAATGACTGCTTAACTAATGATACTGCATTTTGAAGTAATAATTTACTAAAAGCAATGCCCACATGAAAAGGAACTTGATGCGATAAAAAGAAATAGTGCTTTGACTCGCTTTTTAACGTCCGCAGAAACCGAGAGACATTAAACGATCAAGAACAAATTTGAAAAAAATTATGCCGCTTTTTTTGTGATTCGCTTTCACATTGTAAAAAGTGGTGAAAATTACTTCTGGAAATTGTTTTACTTTCAGTTGCCAAAAAAAACTGAGAGATTTTCTTGGAATTCTCATAAATTTCATCTTGTAAATTTACATAAAACATGATGACCTTTCCAATTGCTGAAGAATATATGTTAATCATTCTTGACACCCCCCCCCCCCAACCAAAAAAAAAAAGTTTTTAACTGGATTCTATACCTGACACTTTGCCAGCAAACCAATTTGAAGACTTATTTCCTGACAACTGACAAATTAACGTGACTGAGCGGCACTTAGAATAAATCAATCAATGAAATTTTATCGTTTTCATTATTTTCATTAATTTCATTATCTCTACGATGCTGTTGAGGGCCGACATGAGCTTCTTGTGTTAAGTTGCCGATATAATGAGTCATGGTAATGGACTGCCAATTTTATGAGATTTTAGTACTAATTGACATCGAAAACTACTCCCAAAGTCAACTGCTCGATATAGCCAGTTTTGAATCCCAAACACCTTTTTTGGAGCTTTATTGACCCAAACGTAACCCATGGATTACCCTAATTGAAATTGTCTTTCACATACAATGACCAATCAGATATAAGCAGTCATTAACTATCCATTGTAAACTACACAAAAACACCATGAAAGTAACTAGAATATTGCAAGGTTCTTTCTTTTTTTTCCTCATAATTTTCATATTTTTTTTTTTACTATTTTTTTTCACAAAAGCTTGTACGTAGAAATTCCACAAATATTCCTCTTTCTTCTCATGTACAGGAAATGTAAGAAAATGGATGGATGTTACTTAAACATTATCAAAAAAGAAAAAAAAAATTAGAGAGAACAATAGAGAAGGAAAAAAACATATAAAGACAAAATTCTTTCTATTTTAAGCCGATCTGCTTGGGGAGTTTCTGGAGAGAACCTTCACTACTGCAGCACCTGCATTGGTTGGATGACCTGCATACGGGGTGTCATGTCCATCCTCTTGGGCTATTGGGAGGGGGAAAGAAGGAGAAAAATAGGTTTATAAGAACATTAGTTTGAAACATGAACATGGTGGCAGGTGTTATCATTAGGTTTGTTGATTGGGAACACCTTTTTTACTAATTGCACTTGAATGATCTGTTCTTCTAATTAGCTCTATTCCAGATCAATCTTATTAATTGGCTAATTAATCATAAACCAAAGTTGGTATGAAACACATATTAATTAATTAGCTCCATCAGTCATATATAGGAGTGTAGGTGACATCCAATCAGCCTTGTCAAAGACTCACAGATGTATGCCATGATGTGGAGGCCGGGACATACAGAAAACAAAGATGGATAAGAATTGCATCGTACACCCATTTTGTACTGTAATTGCATCTCACAATTTGAAGTTCTGGTGGGAATGGGGCAAGGTGGAGGTTGTGTTTCCAATGTTTCAACTTAAAGGGCACTCCGATCACCCACACCCTTGCTCCCACCTTCTGCCCCCTCCACATCCTTACCCTTAATAATGTTCAATCCAATCCATTCATGACTATATCAGTATTGCTAACTTTTGCTTTATAAAGTAATTGACAGGCTAGACACATTCTGGTCTACAGTCAGGATTATAAATCCCCAATTGAGATCCTCCACTAGCATTTGATTTGTCCATCAGAGAAACGCAATGATTTAATTCAGCTGCTGAGAAAGACAACCCTCTAACCAATGAAATGAGTATTCCCTCATATGATTCAAGATAGAAAGGTGATTAAAGCACCCAGTTATTGCCCACTTGACTATGTACAAACGGTTCGGCTTTATTCCACAGAGAAATCCATTCTTTACCTAATGTGCATAGAATTTTGAAGCTAACTGGCAATGCATGATAAAAAAAAAGACTGAAGTCTTCATAGACATTAAAACAATAGAGGCACAAATAACAATTTACCAAGACTGTAGAGCGAATGTTTAAATGTCAAATCATTAACAAGAGGCCTTCAGTTTTACCTGAATTCACAAAGGAAAGGGGTAAGATTTTTTACATTTCCGTCTAAAAATCGTTACTAACGAGTGCCGTACCTTTAGAAACAAATAATACAGACAGGCAACATTAACCTAGTTAGTATCAAACCAAGCTGTTCAGGTATCATATCCTCTGATAGACTACTCTAAAAGGTTCACTACTGCAGTCTTTATTTCAAATTTGAGAATGTGAACAATTTGACACAGATTAAGAAATAATGGGAAGGAAAAGAAAGTAAATAAATTTATTGACAACTTTGTCAATAGCTGGAAGCAGGTGGCAGCATCCTTTTAGCTTTAATTGATGAAAATTTCAAGCAATAGTGAGGAGGCACAATATTCTGTCAGATACAGCCAGATGGATCTAATTTCTGTTAAAGTGATTCAAGTCAAGCGCTCTTCATACAGTACATATAAATCTAGTTTCTGTTTAAGTGATTCAAGTCAAGCGCTCTCCATCTAGTACATATAAATCTAACTTCTGTTGAAGTGATCCAAGCCAAGAGCTTCTCCATACAGTACATATCACATGGATTAATTTCTGTTAGGGTGCAATTGAACCAAGGGCCTCTCCAGTTTGTATCAACCATGTCACTCTTCATTTAAGGTGATAGGTCAAAACAAATCAATTAGTCCTGAGCTTCGAGGAACAATGCGAGCACTTTCCTATCTTTTAGCTTGCATTGATCAGCTGACCAAACATGGCAGGATAATTTGATGTAACGTACCTCTCCCATGTTGGACTTTGCGAACTCTACTCGAAGTCCACCTCTGTCACTGGACTTCAGTTCTCTTCCTTGTAGGACAGCAAAGGCATGCATAGCAGCAGCGACATTCTACCAAGAAACAAAGGAGAAATTAAAGCTTACTGTCTATAGCAATCACATTAACTTTACAAAGAAGAAAACTTAAGGCTTATTGTTTATAGCAATCACAATAACTTTACAAAGAAGAGAACTTAAGGCTTATTGTTTATAGCAATCACACTAACTTTACAAAGAAGAGAAATTAAAGCTTACTGTCTATAGCAATCACAATAACTTTACAAAGAAGAAAACTTAAGGCTTATTGTTTATAGCAATCACAATAACTTTACAAAGAAGAGAACTTAAGGCTTATTGTTTATAGCAATTACAATAACTTTAAAAAAGAGAGAGAGGAAGAAAAAATCTTTGTAAACTGCTTATCTGCTGCAAAAATCCAGTTTAGTTAGGCTGGCCTCTGACTTTTCGATTATGGCAGAATCCTGTGAAAAGATCCTGCTAAGACTAAAAGTCAGACCCTTTAAGTTTTACCTAAATTTACAAAGGGTAGCATCATCTTTTACATGGGAAATTTTTTTGAAGAGGTGACAGGCTCCACACTTGGATCTTGATGAAAGAAATTTCTGGTTCTTTAATAAGAATAAGTAAGGAGCCAATTCTTTTCTATTAAAACTAAAGCCAGTTTGGTCGGTGCAGCTGTACTCTACTCTCAAGAAATCACAAACTCCAATTTTCTGCTAGAAGACATTAAATGTTTAAACTTCCCATACAAGGAAAAAATCAAAGAACCCGACTTCAATGATTTATGAAGATTGGCGGAGAACAATTCACTGCATTCCATAAAACATTAGGAGACAATGGGAGAAGGGGGAAGGGAGGAACATCTCTAAAAGGAAATAAATTGATCCATTCATTAACTCCTTTGCCCCTTCCTGCTCTCTTTGATGCTTCCAAATGTTTATCTCCAATAAAGACAAGGCTACAACTGATATCAAGTCAATTTTTAACACGACAGTATCTAAGATGACTTGAGCAAGTGAAAGGTCAAAAGGTCAAGTGAAATTGT
>KN887161.1:56153-68841 GCA_000934455.1 Apostichopus parvimensis
ACCATTCTCGACTTAAAAATTGCACTTACCTGTAGTGTAATGGTGCAGTCTAATGTCATTGCGCAAGCGCAATAGCATCACGTCGTCCAATTCTACGGACGGAGAAAGTTGACTATTTTTACGAAAAAAACATTTCTTCCTGTGAAAAATATGTATGCAAGATGGTTTCAGTCAGTTTTAAACGTGTTTCCAGATACACTCTGATTACAACCATTGTATTTGATGGTATTTTAAACTTGTTGTCTTGAGTTGTCTTGAGTTGTCGTGAAATGGGCCTGTTGACGCTAATTAGTATGACCGAAATTTTGTGTATCAGGTACTGATTTTTTGTCTCTTTAAAATACTGTGGTTTCTGTATTAAAAAAGATCACTATGTGGCATCTTAGGACTTGCAGAGCAATTTGATCATTTCGCAATGCAATATACAGGATAACTTATTCCCTGCAAAGATTATCTGTCTGTGTTCCTAAGTGGTCTCAAAAACAGGTTAAAACTAGTAACCTATTTATCTGTGACATAATGGACTTAAATTTCTTTAAGGAAAAGCCATAATAATTGGCAGAACGTACATTAATACAAAATATTTGAAAATGAATTTAATAAATCCCTGTCAAATTTTCCCTGTCTTTTGCAGGAAACAAAATCAGAACAGTGAAATCCCTTGGTAAACCTTATCGGTATTTGAGATTACCCTGGCTACAACAATGCCGTCCGGCATCGGGTGGAGATCCTTTAACCAAAGACTACGATGTGATCATCGTAGGAGCTGGCCATAATGGCCTGGTTGCTGTAAGTTGACTTAAAAAATTACTATCACCAGCAAGCGTATCAGTCCTGCAGTTGAAGCGAGCATATTCATCTGTCAATGGGATGGAGTGGATGCAATTTGAAAACCCTCTTCTCCCCACAAGAAGAAAAAGACCAAAAAAGAAAGAGAGATTGCAAACATGCACTTTAGCAAACTTCTGGTGTAGCATTTATTCTGCTTGAGGCAACGTCTTAAACAGCTGCGAAAAAAATGAGACGTGCTAAAAAAAAAACATAGGGAAACTTAACCAGGCACTGATGGGAAATAATTGCCAACTGAATTTGTCTGTTCAAAGAACTGAAAAAGATGCCATCCTTTTGCATATGCATGAGCACACTCAATTGAAGAAAACAAAAAGGGGGGGGGGAGGACATTCACTAAACTAGTTTGAAACAATTTGAGAAAAGCTACAGAGCATACATACTATACAAATCAGATGGGGTTGGGGGGGGGGTAAAAGTATCATGTTGTGTGATTTCAGATGTGAACAGTGTCACAGCAGTATGTGAACAAGAAATAAGGACACAAACAAAAAGTTGAATTAAACAGTGTATACTAGCTCTTCATCTGGCTATAAATATCTACTACTGAATACAATGAATATGTCAGGAGGGAATCAAGCTTGAATTGAGCTGTGCAAAGCACGGCTCCTGCAGGTCGAATCACTCTGAATACAATCGGTGTAAGTTACATCTTATATACTCCTTGACAGTGTATTACAGAGGATATATATGGGACAGCAAGTTACTCAGTCCACATATTTACCTTTCTCCTGAAACAGAGGTTTAAGCTACTAAGAAATGACCACACTATGACATCATTGGGGGTGCCATGATCATACTGAAGGTTACTTTATTGCTAGAGATCTGATATAAGGTGCAAAGACAGGTGTAGGGTTTCTGTTGTAGAGATTTACTGTGGAGGTCAAAGTGTCATGTAGGAGGATTTCCTGTCTGTGCTACTAGCTAAGGGATTGTAAAGGTGAACCTATCGTAAGGGTAAAGGGAAGATAATGGTCAATTGCGTTCAGTATCCCAAGTTTCATCCATTTGCAGTAGTGGTATTGTTTCCAAACTGGTAGAGAACCAATATCATTTTTTGGTTGTTGAAATATTATATTCCTCTTTGGATAAAGTGATTTAAATATGCAAAAGAAAAACAAAGACATTGTTAGCTCAATTGCTATGACAACCTCATACACTCTACTGCTGCCATCTGGATGAATTCACAAAATACCACCAATCTTGAAAAATTACATTTTTTTACTTTTGCCATATTAAATGCTTTATAGCTGGATGTGTGGTTTTGACCCTTTCAAGATGCAGAGCATGTCCAACGATTACGTGAAGTTAATCAACTTCAGCCACCACAGAATATCCTTTTGAGTGATGCAACATTGTTTCAATGTACTGTTTTTGGCATTTTTCAGTCCGCTTATTTACAAATGGCCGGGTTACAGACTCTTGTATTGGAGAGGAGACATATCATTGGTGGTGCAGCTGTCACAGAGGAAATCATTCCAGGTTAGTGCTTCAGTGTAAAATGATTCCAACACTTTGATGTGTATGTACAGATAGCTGGATATATAACAACTGTCCTATATGGAAGGGGAGTGTGTGTGGATCAATATGTGTTTAGAGGTGATTCCAGCCGCAGTAAATTTAACAAGATAACAGCGAAGAATAAGAAAACGTGCGCTTATACTTGATCATATTATTATTTCCAGAGTTCTGTGAAGAGTATATTATGCGCATAAGGATTTAAGTGACTGCGCCCCTCCGTAGATTACGTTTTAGGGTCACATTGAAAAGTAATGAAATCTGTCTCTTTGTTTCATTTTCATTCAGGTTACAAGTTTTCTAGATGTTCTTATGTTCTCAGCTTGCTTCGTCCTCATATCTACAAAGATCTTGAACTCAAGGTATGTATTGTCAACCGTGTGCACAGAATTTTATAATTTATATCTATAGCCATGGATATAACCAAAACAACCAAACATTTTTTCTTCTCAGATATTGAATTGGGCTCTAAGAGCAATTCAAGTAGCAATTTAAAATGTAACTTGCCAGCAAATATTATTGGTCTGCTCTCATAAGCCTTCAAGTACAGTAACTGGCGTGTGTTGACAATTCTAATGAGAACTTGATTTTAGCTAGTACATTTTATATTAAACTCTTGCATTACTTAGCAATTTTTTTTTTTTTTTTTTTTTAACAGAAAAGGGGGCTGAAAGTTTACACCAGACCACATTTTGCCTTTACACCCCTCCTTGAGGAACCAGGTCAGAATGGTCGTCCAAGATCTCTACTACTGGGAAAGGACCATGAAAATACGTTTCAACAGATTGCTCAATTTTCTAAGAAAGATGCAGAGGTGAAGATAAAGATGATAAAGAGTCATGCAATTTTCATCTTCTCAAAACCATTTTCCAACTCCTTGCAAAGAGATCTTGCAAAACTGATATTTTGTTCCTCCAGACGGGTTTAAATCACAAGCTGATTGCAAACTGCCCACCTGAATGCAACCAGACTCGCCCTTGGCCATCAAAACATGGAAAATCAAGGATAGTTAGGGGGTGTGCATGTGCAATAAGGCTACCAATGATCAAGTGTTTTTTAGTTGCATTGGCCTCAGTTGTCATGACAACATGGAGCGTTTTCCGGACTGGCATTTAGCAATATGCTGGCCCTTCAGTACTAAAACTGCAGTTGTATGAACAGAACCAATCATTGGTAAAATAAATGTCCATTTGAGAGAGAACAGTCATCGTGTGTTCTCATCAATCATTCAGGATGTTTACCTATCTACCCAGCCGAACGAAAAACTTGGTCTCAAACAGCCGCCGAGTTTAGTCGGGTCTCGTTAAGTCCGGGCAGTGTGTGCTTTACACTTGAAAATTTAGTGATAAAGAAACATACAGAACATAAGCATTTGAATTAGTTGGCCAGAGTCCTGATATTTTTTGGTCTCTATCTCTATACTAGCTGATAAGATTTATTTGGCTGTTTCAATTCATACATAAGCCAAGATTTTTTAATGGTTTTGAAGTTGCATGAATCTACTCCAGGTGTTTGAATGTGGTGAAAGTGGTTAGGATAAGGGAGAAATCTTGCCAAAGATGGATTATGCAGTGTTTGATTTAGTTTAAGTGAAAACAGAAGATACAGTAGTTTTCTAGGTTGATGCTCTTGAAAGATGTTTACACTTTGCATGTTGGTTTTGATTAAAACATGAAATGCAAATAAAAAAGGGTTTCACCTGTAACAGGATTTAGAAAAGGAGAAAGGAGGTTGATACTTGCAGGAAGGAGATTGTTCAACCCGTCTGCTGCCCTCACAGATGAGAAAAAGATATTAAAATCTCTTACCGCTCCACTCCCTCCTCTAAGTCCAACTGTTCACATTGCCTTCCTTTCATTCTCCATGATAAGGAGAATGTGTTTTATTCTTTACTAACAAATAATTAATTTGTTGCTTAATTATCTTGTTGGAAACTGTGTGTTAATTTTTAAATTTCACTGTTTATTTATTTCTAGAAGTTCCTCTCCTGTGATATGCACTCTGATTTATTACGCATCTTGTGACTTTGGGTGTTCTATCAACACTGGTTTAAATTGTTAAGGTTTTGTTAATTTAATACTATTTTGTTGATTGGTTTCAAAGTTTTCATTATTAAATTTATTCACAGGCGTTTCCAGAGTACGAAAAATATATAGCCAAGCTCGGCGAGGCAATCGAACCATTACTTGACATCAACCCAGTAGATGTTCAAACCCTCACCGAGGGGACACTCCGAAAGAAGTTGAAGGCCTTACCACCCCTGAAAACATTAACGCAAACAGGTTAAAACGTGGAAAATGTGTACATCCTTTATTAATAGTTCATTTCTTCAGGTTTCCTAAAGGATGACTTTAGGCACATCATTAATTTTGATATATCATAGATAACATTGGATTTCTATACCACTGCTAGTTTTCGAGAAATGACCCTTTAAACATCTGCGACTGGTCGAGGAGTTTTATTGGACTCTCACATACTCTTTTCTTATGTATTATGTTTTTGAAAGTGGTGGTATTTTCTCTTGAATGTCCATGTTGGATCGCCCTTCAGTTATGTATACATAATGATAAGAGATTAGTTAAGTGTCCTGATAAAATATTTAACCGTGAGCTGTTAATCAACAGCAGGAAAATGTTGGAGATATGATCAGTCAGTTTTGTAAATGCTTCAAAAGATTAACTTGGACGGGATTAAAACCTCTTGTAATATCAAGTTAATTCTACCAATTGAGCTATTTACCTGTATCTGTGATGCTCCCAATTATAAGAAAAATAACATTTCCTTACTGGGTACCAATGCTGCTTAAAATGTAATTTCATATTGCAAGACATTCCTAACCATCTATGCTGTTTTGCTTATTTTCTGAAGACCCTTTGGAAGTCTAACTGCCAAACTAAAACACTTCATCTCTTCTCATGTCAGCTGAAAGCATGTGTATAATATTTCACGCCATGCAAGTTTCTCTCCCGAAGATCATGCAGTCCTTAAATGTTAAACTTGATGCGAATGTCAGTGTTTGCTTCAAACGTATTTGATTGATGAATGAAGGCCTTAATCATTGACAATTTACCACCATCTCCTTTTCACTGTAAAAGGTCTGGCTCTTGGGAAAGATATTCCAGCATTTTATGAAATACTAACTGCTCCAGCAAAGAAGGTTAGTTGGTCAAAAATTAAATCCCATGATATAGCCTCAATTTGCAATAGCATTTCAAAATCGAAGTTGTATAATTTTACCTCTGTTAAATTGTAATGCTCTGTTTACTGACAGAAAAAGGAGGTCTGGTGTGTCAGGCTTTATGTTAGTGGTTTCTTGGTTAGATCATGATGCTATAATTGAAATGGTTTTGTTTGCAATGAAATAACTCTTTTTCAATATATAAATGTTACATATTACTTTCCTATGCATATATGTGAGTATTGGAGCGGAAGTAAAACTTGTTAAAATCGCCATTGACTGTTTAGCTGAACTATCCTACAGCATCACGATCGTATACCACCGGAATTATTCGTACGAAAAGTTTTGGTGCTGCATTCAGTGAATCTTGTGGAAAGTGAAGTTTGGTGGCAAACCAGTGCATACATACAGTGGTACAAAAGCATGGAATTTTTCATTTAGAGCAGGTTCCGAACCATTACCGCTCACGTGGTGGGCAGTTCCAACCGAGACAGTTAATGGAGGTCAACGTCTGTCACGATTTCTTCATATCTTTCCAAATTTGTCTTTGTTTCCCACTTTATCCTGTAATTGTGTGTTATGATACGTAGTATTATCATCAGAGACAGCCAATGTATACTATTCTTGATTCTGAACAGATCCTCGATCGATGGTTCGAGTCCGAGCCACTCAAGGCAACTATCGCCACAGACTCTGTTATCGGAGCAATGTTGACACCGGATTCACCAGGCAGTGGGTATGTACCCTTATTTTTAAAGGGAAATTTTTATAAACTGACGGTTGATTAAATTGTCAGAGAATGTCAAAAAAAATATTTAAAAAAGGGCTTTGATGGAATCTCTCTTGAAAACATATTTTGCATTATGCAATATTGCAAGTGTTTGTACTGGTCATGTTGGTGAAGAGTTTGGGGGGGGGGAGAGGATTTAGTTAGATTCACCCTATGAGGTAACATGGAGGAAGGCAAAATAACAGTGAAAATGGAGAGGTGATGAACCGTGGTCATTGCAAGTCTACTCATCATTCTATTCTCTGCCAACTCATGCATCATCAGCTAAATTTGGACTTTAATGGGATATTAGGGAATGCAACGCATCTCTTTAATAATGGAAATTACTCCACTGAGCAAACTGGTCAAAAGCTATGAAGCTGGATTATACATTGATGCATGGGATTTACCACAACAGTAATCTAGATAGAGTGTAAAGGTAAAACGTGGGAAGCTGTGATGACGATCGTAACTCCGCCATGACAGGGTTCCCTTCACCGAGTTCCGTGCCCCGGTGGTTTCTTCATTGACATTACCTGCAGTTTTACTGTCATCGATGAAGTATTACTTAACATCACATGCAACTGAGACTGGATGGGTTTAACTGTTGGGCAACCATAGTTTTTTATTGTGTAAATATATTATATTATATAATTATATTTTTCTTTTTCTCTTTGTCAGTTATGTACTGCTACATCATGTGATGGGCCAGATTGATGGTGAGAAGGGTGCGTGGGGTTTTGCCGAGGGTGGAATGGGTTCCGTATCAAGGTACATCAGTGAAGCTGCCCTAGAGCATGGAGCTACCATCTTGACTAATAAGGTAAAAGTACTTTTATGTTCTATGTACAGCTTAGCTTGAAAGTGAAGAATACATTCATCGTTTGGAACATGTGACAGACCTGCTAACGATTAGCAACTCGCCTCACACAGCTAGGAATAATTCCATTCCCTTAAGGACCTATCATAGAGCAACTATACACATCACAGAGTCACTATTGCTTTTTTTGTTAGGTTTTTGAAGAAAGGCAAACCCTTTGAATCACTTTTTTTGAGTGTCACTTTGCTCATTTTCTTTGGTAGAAATGTAATTTGCAAATGTTGCAGGTATAGCCATTGGTTTCAGAAGTAATACTGCTGCTTGGTATCACCATTGAAATGTGGAAAGATGAAAAATGAAAAAACTAAGATATTTTACCCAGTTTTAGGGATGTTGTTCGTCATGAATATCTCAATCTTATAGGACAAAGAAAGTAGTTGGGTATGCTTCTCTCAAATAACAAGAAATATTCTGTTAATTTTTCTTCTCCATTTCTCTTGTATCCTTTGAACTGCTAACATCTGCTAGGCACTGTAAATACCAATCAACTATTCAATGACATTGCATTTTTAGGCTTAAGTCAAAAGAGAATTTCTTTTAGGAGCACCGGAATTATTGTTTTCTATATGATGTCTTTTTTTACTTTGTTAAACCTCCCTAGTAAAGCAATGCTCATCTTTCCAAAAACATGTTTCCTCTCCTGTGTATTACTTAGTCAACTCTCACATGGGACATTCTGAACTGTTGGAGGAATGGGGAGAAGAGGGGGTGGGGGAGGGGCTGATGAATAGTAGAAAATGCCATAGGTGGTAGTCATTTTGGCATAAACAAAAAGATGAATTGCTATATTTGTATACTGACACTGGGAAGACTCTGGAGTAGCGTGGGTCTCAGGGAAATAATTTAGGTCTTTATATTTTAATGTGGAAGGGGGAGGGTATGTGGGTGAGGTTTACTCTTCTCATTAATTGTATTTGTAAAACAATCATCTATTCTCTAACTTCTTTGGTTTCAAGTCATCTCTTGTGAAAAACAAATTGACTGCATTGTCTGTCACGATTTCGTTGCCCCCCCCCCCCAAATTATCTGCAAGCAAACAAACTGTTTCCAACAACCTCCTTCTGTCCAAACATCTGAAATGGCCGTACTACATCTCTCAGTTTTATTTGTCTGTTTCTCGTTACAGACTGTCAGCTCTGTCCTCTCTGATTCTGACAAGAAAGTCTGCGGAGTCGTTCTCGAGGACGGCACCGAAATCAGAAGCAAAGCCGTCCTGTCCAATGCTACCCCTAAGGTGACCTTCATGGACCTCTTACCCAGTGGTCTAATACCTGCAGAGCTGGTTCAGGATTTGAAGGGATTTGACACTACATCCCCTGTAACAAAGATTAATGGTAAGCTCGAAGTAAGGTTTCAAGTTTGAAACAAAAGTTGAAAGTATATTCAGAACAGTCCTGTAGTATTGAGAGGTATGAAAGAAATTGCTATATGGCCTCTGGCTCAAATAACATGGATTCCTTACAATGGTGATGGCATATATGTATTCGTGGGTACGTGTTGTGATAATCACCATGCAGAGCCTATAAGAACTTCATACTGGCGTATGCAGATTTCACTAATTATCAAATTCTTGGTTGCTTGAGGTCAAAGGTTATTTGTGGTCGTTAGTGGCCAAAATTGGAAAGTTTGTGAAATTTTAATAACGATGATCCTTTATTTGTATGTTGATGCCTCTTGGTGGAGATCAGCAAATTGTCAAATTCTGAAAACCTGGCTAAATATACTAAATAGATTTATGGTTGGTGAATCACATACTTGTTATATGAATGTCACCGAATAAATAAAACCCAGCGTGAATATTGATCAAATAATATCAAAGTATGAACCATTTTATGGTCAAATAATTGCTCCTTTTCTTCTTAAAAGTTGCTGTGAATAGGCTGCCAAACTTTACAGCTCGGCCAAATGTCAGTGAAAACGTGCCCGGCCCTCACCACTCTTGTACGATTCATCTGAACTGTGAGTCCACGGACATGATTAACGAGGCTTACTCCAGTGCAATGGCCGGGGAACTCCCGAAGAGGTGAGTGAACACAAATAATAAATTCTATAATAGGATGAGAAAGGTATAACCATCGATCCTCTGCCACATATGCGAAAGACCTGTTTGGAATGGGGCGGATCTTCCTCCCACAGCGAAGGAAAAAACTTATTCTGTTGAGGTATCGTCATGGTATCCACTAGTGATTGAATACAACATTTAATTAAATACTCAAGTATTGAATCTTGGATTAACACTACATAATACCATTTCGGTACTTCATTACCTCAGTGGCAGCTCTTTAGTGGACACAATGACAGCTGTGCTTTGGTATGAAATTTAACCTTTGATATCTCACAAGTTAATTTTCTCCTCCCCCCACCCCCGCAACCTCCTCCCCACCCCCAACACTCCCTTCTAATAAAAACAAAAGAAGACAGTGGATGGAGCACCTTAGGTATCTCTCCTTAGCAAGGTAAAGAGATTAATTTATATTTAAATAAATTTTCGGAAAGGAAAAATATTTTACAGTGAGGATATCAAGATACAATCGACTTCTGTCAGAATATCCAAAAAGACCTCATTAAACCTGCTTCTCAGAAAGTGACACTTCTAATTTGTTGGGATGCGGTTATTTGTGGAAACTTGAACATGCCGACATAACCACATATGATGTCTAAGGTAACAATCCCCAAATCCAGCAGAAAGTAGTTATCATGACAGTTACTGTTAATCAAACTATAAATCAGCTGCTCATGACATGTAACATTCTGATTAAGGATATACAGTATCATTCAAAACCTTAATTATGCATATTTATGAAAATCAGTGCATGGCTAGCAACTTTGCTGATCTTGAAATAGCCGATCACATCATATCATCATATGAATGCTATTTATGTTTATAATAAAACAACCATAATATTAGTAGCCTTTATCTTTCCTACACTTTATTAGAACAGCAAGGATTACCATTTTTCAAGAGTGTCCTCACCTCTCCCAGTAGTTTTAGTCAATTGGCAACTCTGAACATTTCAAGGGCACTGACACCCTTGCATCTCCTAGGAATTTCAGTCACCATTTAGAGCCCTGGTACTGAACAGTGAAGTGAATGTGTGCCCCCCCCCCTTCCCCCATTTTACATAAATATCAGAAAAGAAGTACTCACAAATTTCCATTATCAAGACATTGTTGGTACCAACACCTATTTCCAACAATCTGTTTGCTGTTTTTGATTATTGATAAATGTAGGTCCTTTCATCATTTTTTGTAGTGCCTGCACTTATAATACAGTGGCTATGCACAAAATAATGGCACCATTATAGTAGGTGCACTGCTATAACTACTGTAGTTAAACTTTTGTGTTCAAGGAGTGTGTCATATTGTTATTGTTATAAATGCATGCTGTAATATACACTTTATCATTTATGATGTGTTTTTCCTAATGCTAATATTCATAACCAGCACACTGAGAAAAATTCGAATTGAGTCGAAAAAATTGATGAATATTTCTTCTCTTCATTTATCACCGTATTTTCAGACCGATGATCGAGCTGTGTATTCCTTCAACCGTTGACCCCACCCTGGCTCCAGAGGGTCACCATGTGCTGTCATTCTTCACCCAGTATACACCCTACCATCTCAGTAACGGAAGAGAATGGGATGAGGAGACCAAGAAAGCTTATGCTGACATAGGTACGGGGGAGTGGTTTTATGCTCTGCCTGGTCCTCTACCGTTTGTTATATCGAGTGCTCATTGCTTAACGGGATATTCTGTCCGCAGATGATGGGAAGCTCACCACACCGATCACCCCGTCTCCATACCTTTACCCTAACTTGAGATATAATTGAATGATTGTAACCTAATTTGACTGGCTAAACCTGGGGTGGGCAACCTACGGCCCGCGGGCCATATGCGGCCCGCCAGTGATTTTTTTTAACGGCCCGTGAGATGTCTCAGAAAAAAGGAAAAAAATTCAATCTATTTTACATCATCACAAAAAATGAGCTAGCTGCTTAGAATTTATCGGCACTAATGATGCTGTCAGGTAGGCCTATTATCCCTGTTCATTATCAACTGTACTGTATTGACATTATGTTTTTGTGAATACAGATTAAGTTCACATACCTATTGCATGAAAGTTCTCAGAACCAAAGATTTGAAATCAACAGCAGGTCGTTGGTTAGGTGCGGCCCAGTCAATTTTTCACTCCTTATATCTGGCCCATTCTTTCAAAAAGGTTGCCCACGCCTGGGCTAAACCATCAATCATCCCAGTGGATCACATCAGGTGGTCTGTGATGTCATCATGTCACATGTTCTTCTTAAGCTCTACTCTCCTTTTACAATATTTGTGTTGATTTTTTCTCCTTCTCAAAATGCGATACATTTGGAATGTTTACTTGGCTGCCGATTTGGATTAAAAGTTGTTTTTCTGGGAGCTGTCATTTTGTAAACCTGTGATGTCACATTACCATTAGGGTCTGAAAGCTTTGACCTCATTGTTTACCTTTCCACATTTTCAAGGTAGAATGTTAACGTTTACTATTTTTAGATTCTGCGTTTGCAAAACCCATCTCCATCACAGAAAAATAGACACCGTAATACAACGAAAGGAGAATATAAAAACTTGAAACAACACATGTAGCTGGATGATGTCATATTTAGACTTGATCAAAGTCTTCATCCTGGTCTGTGAAGATGTGATAAAACCTGTGATATCTCCCAAATGGACTTATGTTTGTCTTTACAGAGCCTGTTTGGGTAAAGTTGTTCATGACAGCTATTTCTATCACATTAGTCTAATTGTGATAGTTGGGTTTGTGTCTCTGTTAACTTAGTATACCATACATGGTGTTAATGTAAACTTAATCTGGTTTTGTTTTCCTTCTTGTATTCTAGTCTTTGATGCGGTCGAGCAGTATGCTCCAGGATTTAAGGACAGTATTGTGGGTGCTGATATTCTACCGCCACCAGAACTAGAGAGAATATTCGGTTTAACAGGAGGAGTAAGTTCTTTATCGTTTGTGTGTTTCGTTCCATTCATTAAAAGAAATATTTGGCATAATATATATTTTACTAAATTTCATTTGGACATGCTCATTGTAAAGTCTTGCTGAGTGGTAGACTTAGAGGAGATTTTTTGTCCCTGGAGGGAGGGAGGGAGGGGGAGAGAGGGAGGGGAGAGGGAGGGTGGAGGCAAGGGGGTAGGTAGCAGGTTGTTGGTAATTGGTCAAAGTGATCTCCCATTTCAAAGTCACTGATCTTCATGTAGACAATACTACCACGAGTGGGTAAGGTGTGGGCAGGGTGGACATTTCCGACAGTCCACAAGTTACCAATCCTAACTTATTAATGCCGCCTTCAGCAGAGCACCTCACATTATGCAACAAAACATGAAATAGATATGCTACAGTTAGTTTGCATATGTTAGGGGGTTGCCTTTACTTGTGGTAGGAAATAAAAAATAATAATAAGATATCAATATCAGCTGCTCGTTGTTTGAATTGTTTTT